>CAIGRT010122288.1:0-17576 GCA_903798405.1 Fraxinus platypoda | reverse complement strand
TAATCATCAAATCAAATCATTAATGACATTCCAATCAAGCATTAATTGCTTTTACAATTACAAAGGTGGTCCAAGGGTAATTTGGACATTTCACAATAAAAAAAATGACATTTTTGAACAAATTTAGTGCACATTCAAATTTTTTGTGAATTTTCAAATTTAATGACATTTATGAAAATCTCCCTTAAATTATTCATAAAATTGTCATTGTAGCTATTTCTTAATAATGGTTACTCTTGTTATATCATAATACGCATGTATAATATAAAGTTAGTACTAAGTTTTGAATTATATAAAAACAATAAAACCTATTCTTTTGATTTAAAATTTCTTGATTGGAAATTTAGTGAATCTTAAAAGTGCTTGTAAATTTGATGTCCCCAATACAAATTTTAATGGATTATCTTAAAATTTATTAAAATCAAGGTATCCATTTATAAGATTTCATTCGTAAGCCCCTGTTTGTTGCTCATTAGTAAAAGAAAAAAAAACTGTTGGAACAATGGCCCTGCCTACAATTTTTGACCATTTGTGTCTTGTTGGGACCCACCAACTTTGAAAAAAAGGGTCCTATTTTTTCTATTAATGGAAAAAGAAGTTGGAACAAACATAGGCTAAATGAATTTTCAAGAGATTTAGATAGATTTACAGCTTAAAAAGACACAACAAATTCTCAAGAAATTTCATACTTTTTGAGATTCTTATAAATTTTGTAAAAATTTATTCAATTCAAGAAATTTATTAAATGAACATAGCAATATCCATAGGTGTGTACATAATGTCAGAGGGGTGGGTAGTGCGAGCCCCACCCCTCTCACATTATGTACCATGTTATGTATTAAAATCTCGTTAAAATCATGAATTATGCTAAAAGGCCTGATAGAGCCGAGCCTCTCACATGAGGTGGGTCCCGTAAAAAATCACCCCAAAAATACCCACCCCACCCCTGTTTGTGCGTGTTCGGTCAGAACCCCTACCTGTACACCAAGGCTGGTCCTAAAATGATAGCCAAACATGCTCTTCCAGTCTGTCTTGCTCTCCGTAAACTGCTAACTGGCCGACCCAAGAGGCTCAGAATGGTTATAAAAAGGACAAGAAATCTAACAAAAAAAAGACTCAAGCTCGAAAAAAATGGCTCTAATTTCAGTCCCCCATTTCATTATTTTCCCTTTCATGTCTCAAGGTCACACCATCCCTCTTCTCTATCTCGGCCGTCTCCTCCGGCAGCGTTCTATTGCCGTCACAATTTTCACCACCACCGGAAACTCTCCATGCATCCGGGCTATTCTCCAGGACACTGATATTAAACTTGTTGAACTCCCATTTCCACAAGAAATAGATGGGGTACCTCCTGGTGTTGAAAACACTGATAAATTGCCATCCATGGCTTGTTTTCTCCCTTTTGCTATTGCTACAAAAAATATGCAACGTGATTTTGAAATAGCCATTCAAAATCTTCAGCCTGTTTCCTGCATAATCTCTGATACATTTCTTGGCTGGACTCAACAATCTGCTGCAAAACTCGGGATTCCCAGGCTGGTTTTTTCCGGCATGGGAATTTTTTCCACTACCGTGTGTCAAATAATGGGAAATGATAGACCACATGACGGAGCAGTTTCGCCAGATAGTCCCTTTCTGATTCCTGATTTTCCCAAGTTGAAGTTGACAAGAAATGACTTTGCTCCACCTTTCTGTGATATTAAACCCACTGGAGAATGGGTGGATTTCGTGGGGGAGCAAATCCTTGCCAAGGTGAAAAGTCATGGCTTAATTGTCAACAGTTTTTATGAGCTAGAATCAAGCTATGTTGATTTTTGGAATCAAAAAATGGGGCCAAAAGCTTGGTGTGTAGGGCCACTCTGTGTAGCTAAGCAAGTGCCAACTTCTATGGCTGCCATGGAGAAGCCACTGTATATTCAATGGCTAGACGATAAATCTGCAAAAGGAGAAAAAGTTTTATACGTTTCGTTCGGGACGCAGGCAGAAGTTTCAGAAGAACAATTACATGAATTTGCCAAGGGTTTAGAGATATCCCAGGTGAGTTTTCTGTGGGTTTTCAGGTCAAAAGGTCTGGAATATTTACAGGGTTTTGAAAAGAGATGGTTGATAGTTAAAGAATGGGTTGATCAAATGGAAATCCTAAATCACAATGCAGTAAAAGGGTTTTTAAGTCACTGTGGATGGAATTCAGTGATGGAAAGTTTATCTGCTAATGTGCCAATTTTAGCATTTCCAATGATGGCGGAGCAAAACCTGAATGCAAGGCTTGTGGCAGAGGAAGTCGGCGTAGGGCTGAGACTTATGCCGTCAAATGGGTCTGTCCGGGGGTTCGTGGCTGCGGAGGAGGTGAAGCAAATGGTGAAAGAGTTAATGGAAGGGGAAAGGGGTAAAGCAGTGAGGCGGAAGGTGGAGGAAATGAGAGACGCTGCATGCGCCGCAACCAAAGACGGCGGTTCTTCTTGGCACACTTTGAATGTCCTTATCGATGACGTTTGTGGGAAAAAATCTTCACAATCTTCCTCTCATTTTCCTAAAAATGATGAATTCTTGTGTTGCCAAGAGGGCCAAGATTTCATTGCTATTCATACTAATCAAAGTAATTAATCGTTTCCAACTAGACAACATAACAATAATGTTCCTTTTTATGTAGTTTAATTTACGAAATGTTATCCGAGACTCAAATGTTCCTTTGTGATAAGGTCGAGTATCTAGTCTTCTAATAAGTACTTCGAATATCTTTATTTATTCGAGATTGTATGTTCGATCAATTCTTAGAGAAATGCTATCTAACATACTAAGCATTAATCTAAGTAATGCATATAATTGTTACTACGTCCCTGTTTAGTCCAGCTTTGTTGAGATTATAAATTGTGAGTTTCATAAAATATACAATCATGCTACATGTATATTCTCATTTAAATTAAGTGTGACACTCTTTCATAACTATTGATTTCTACAACACCTTATTACATCACTAGTCAGATTTTGACACATAGGAAGAAATGTCAATAACAATGTCAAAGAGAATGTACATATAGATTAATTCTAAAATATATTGTTAAAAAGTGAATAAAAGTTTCCAATGAAATGTATATTTTCTTTCGCGAGGTCCAACAACCGAGTTGCAGCAAGGTAACATGCACTTGTTAGAGAAAAGCAGAAAAATCTGAAATCTCAACACATGCTGATGCAGGCAAGGATCTGACTGTGCGCTGTCAACGTATGCTTGAAATTAAGCACATGTTAGGCTGAAATTTTATGAAACATAATTATTTTTGAAAAAAATATGCAATTAAAAAGTATGAAAAAGATATGGTTTCATATATAATTTTTTTTTTCTAGAGAATGTATGGTTGAAAAGAATAATGCTATATAGCAATAATGATACTGCAATACCAGTCAATGTAATATTACGTGATATGCTCAACAAAATATAGAATTTTGTGACTCATTTAATTGTACATCTCATTTAATATCACTTAAGCTACCTAAATTAATGTTTTAACATCAATGATATTAAATAATACAAAAATGCTTCAAGTACGGACAAAAAATTACAGAATATTTACAGGAATTCAAATGTTGTCTCACATGGGGGTGGCCCCACATGATTAATATATTGACAAAAATCTCACCCCACCCACCTATGTTGTGAGTTGTCTGGCAAGTACAGGATTTTAAAATCCTATACGTATAGCATTGTTGTAAATAATATTACTTGGTTAAAAATGAGTTTAAAGAAAAAGGAATATTAGAAAATGGGGGACTAAGTAATAAAATCCCCACATGTTGTCAATAGAATAATCGGCATCACTGTGAAGTATATGTAGCAATGTATCATAGTCACACTATCAAATAAAGTTGAATAATGCTATCTATTTAAAACGGCTTAGCGAACTATTGTTGTTGTTCATGTGTCGAGATGTATGACTTGGAATTATTATGTCACGAAACGTTGAGTTGAGGTTTGAAATTCTTGAATTAACTCGAAACGCTACCGGGTTAGATATTGATCCTTTAAAAACCCGCAAGTGCACGGGATCGTAGTCAAGTAATATAATGACGAACAGAGTGTTGAGCCCACGAGAACTATGTGTTTGATGGAGTTAAAATTAATTATAACTTTAATCGAACAGCAAATAAATTTTGGGATTTTTTTTATACTAATACCTAAATTATCAATTCAACTAATGAAAGTAAGTAAATGTATTTTTCAAATATGTAAGGTGCATTGTTAAGATGTCGAATCCACCTTATTATTTTATTTTTAGTGTAACAATTAAAGTGACAATTTGAAATCATTTATGTTGGTCAATGTTCCTAATTTAATTAAAAGTCTCTCTCAATAGCGATCAAATACATTCCCCTCATGTGACCCTTCTATCTCGTGATGAAAGATGCAAACATGATAAATACATTAAGAAGTGCTAGAACACATATTGAAATCATATAAAGCATAGATGTATATCGCTATCATTATCGAATCTTACAATATTTATTATATTGTGTTTAAACATCATTGTCTCTCTCGATAACAATAAAATCAACTAACAATTCAATTGATTATCAAGCAATTGAAAATAACGATAAACACGATAATATATATCCACAAATCAAATCAAATTAAAGTCAAAATAATTAATTAAAAACTAAAAATATCATAACAAGAGCTCATCTCATCCTATCAATGTATAAAATTAGCCTAACATATCAAAATTATAAGAAATCATATTTAAGTGAAAATGCATAACCCAATTTTTTGATAAATTGAGAAAACGAAGATGAATTTTGAAAGTTTGAATCTCTTCAATGGTTTCTTGATAAATCTCCACTTGCGCATTCTTTTCTTTTCCCAAAAAAATCAAGTTTGAATATCCACTTGATTGAATTCTTACAAAAATTATGAATTTTCCTCTGTATATGATAATAATTGATGAATATTGGAGTATGAGATGTATATGAGAAGTCTCCAATATGTATTCTACTGTTAAATATTTGTAGGAGTAGAAAATTGGTTAAAAATTACGTCCAAATTGATTTCCAAAAGAGTTCCAATCGAATAAAGAAAATTACATTCCTATGCAGATTGTCTCTGCACAACAATCAGTATTTTTGCCATAACTTTCTCTCCCGATATCCGACTGAGGTGATTTAAAATGCGTTGGAAAGTTAGCTCAAATGGATACAAATTTTTTATAATAGAATTTTTCCAATTCGAACGTTTACTATGCCAAAAATGAGTCTCAATATTCGGTTAAAAGCCTGGAATATAACTTGTGCTATTGGAAATTGATTTTGATAATATTTTGATCATATTCCATTCATTTTTAAGTTCTAATCCATCCAATTGTGTCATAGCAATCTTCAAAATATCTTCTTGTATCCGAATCAACTATTGAATATTTGCAATTTAGTCGTCGAACTTTGGACTTTGCCATTTTTCCTTGATTTTCTTTCGTTTCTTCTAATTTCTTGTTCAATCATTGAGTTTAACCTATATAATTTTGCCATTTTTCCTTGATTTTCTTTTGTTTCTTTGTTTAACTATTGAGTTCTATCTATATAACATAAAATACAATAATTTATGATATATTTTGTCAAAAGAACTGTCAAATATCGCTATTTTAGACCCGAATAACATGAAAAATTGCCTTGAGAAGACTAATCAGGTATCAATTAAGTAAAGTTAGAACATCTCCAAAAAAACTTTTTAAATATAAAATGCTCTTTATTTTAAAGAAATAATATTTAAAAATAATTTCTAAGAGATTCTTTACTTTTAACTTTTTAAATAGATAATGTGTTTAACCTTTTGACTCTCCAAATTTCGAAAGTCAAATTCACTCTCTATTTTTAATGTGCAATAATTTCATTTAATAAATCATGAATTTTAATAATCTATTTCTTAATCTATACTAAAATTAATTAGTCATTGACATATAAAAAATTATATTAAAATAAAATATAAGGAGATAAAATCAATAAATACTTTTTGAAAAAAAGTAAAATGAATGGTCAAAATAGAGAACATTATTGGAGTGCATAAAAATTTTGACTTTTAAATTTAAAGATGCTATTTATAGTGCAAAAGAAACTTTCATAAATAAATAATCATTTGGAGATACTCTTAAATTATTAGACATTTTAAATGCAGGGATATGAATCTCATTTTAGATGTCCAATCATCTTTGTTCTGCATAATAAATTGGGCTTGTTTGATCTCCATTTTTTTAAAACTCATTTTTAACCACGCATTCTCTAATAAAATAATTTTACACGTAAATTGAAAACTTTTACTTATTTATTAATCACACATTCTCCCAAAATCACTATTCTAAAATTCACTTTTAACCACATATTAACACATGTTATTATATGGAATAATGCTATTTATCCTCATTGAGGTTGATCACAAGTCTAGATAGCAACACTTTATAGATTTAATTAAAAGAGTCATGTGATTTTACATTTAAATGAATATATCATTTAATATCATATAATTGCCATCTAGACTAGTGTTCAACTCTAGCGGGATAAATATCATTATATAGCTAAAAAAAGTCTTTTAACACTCTGAATTTTCTTACTATTTTCATAAGTGTCTAAACTTAATATAGGTCATTTAGAAAATGAAATAGTTCATGTCTAGACTCGTCGTTACACTAAAGTCCAAAAGTTAAAGTGATAAACTTAACCCACTTATTTGCATGAATGATTTATTTCTTTTGTGTGTGTGTGTGTATTTTAATTTATCGTAAATTTGATTTGGATCGAATATTTAAGTATCATAAAAATTGATAAAATATATCAAATATTATACTCATTTTGTTGGTCGGGTTAAATAATATAAATTGGGTTCAAGAAATAGTAATTTTTAACCTGTTATGTCCAAGTTATTCTAATAGAAAGAAAATGATTATCTTTTAATAATTTGTTAATATATAATATATAAAAATAACATTTTAGAAAAACGTGTGCAAGAAAATGTTTCAATTTGAATTTCATTAATGAATGAATTAATTAAAGAGTTAATCCAAGTGTACAGAATTGTGGTTGACAGGGGACTTACGACCTCTCACATGAGGTGGGTCCCATGTGAGACCGGCCTCATTAAAAAATGAACAAAAAAATTCCCATCCACCCTGCTTTGTGTCTGATTGGCTGTACACACAGCAAAGCCCTCAATTAAAATGTTGAATTTTAAGTCATAAACGTTTGATTGATTGATTGAGGCAATAAATTGATTTATTTAACCCTGGAATTCTTCACAATTATAATTTGAGACGTTTTGGCGTTTTGTTTGAGTGGTTGATGGATATTACTTTTATGTATCTATAATTACGATATAATCTTCATTTTAAAAATTTACACTACTCATTCTTTGCAATTTCACTTCACACGTACAATATTGAGAAAATTACATAACTTCATTATTTGCATTCTCAGATTTCTTTGAGTATCAATTAAGGTAAAAATACTTTATACAAGTGGTAAATTCTTATTTCTTAATGTTTATATAAATTTTGGTATAAAATACTATAAGGCCTTCGAGTCAATTTCTATGTTAAATCTTTTGGGATAGACCGTTTGATCAAATATGTAAATTCTACGGGATATAGGAATTCTTAAGAAGTTTCTTGAGCTATTGAATATCGCGACCAGTTTGCTCTAAATCTAATATTTTCGGTATGTTTTGTCATTTTATATTTATATCATGTTAAATAAGAATATTTACGTATTTTTACTGAGTGTTTTTCAAAATAATCCCTTTTACAATAAGTTTTCAGATTAGAAAGGGTCGTGTGGACGCGTGGAAGAATGACTGATTACGAGGTTGCCAAGTAAAATGTTCAGATTTTGGCAAATTTTAATTTAAGAATAGTTTATATTTAATTGCACGTTATTTTAAAAAATTTGGCAATTGAACATTTTCGACATGTTAAACTTTACAGTTTTAAATTCGTAGTATATTTACTTTTTGTTTTAATTATATATGAAAAAATTTCATTTCAAGTTCATGAATTAACATTATCAATCAAATCCAGTGTTCTAAAAAGCGCGCCTAGACGGCCGCCTAGGCGTGAAGCGAGGCCAAAACGCCAAGCTTAATGGGTTAGCGTCTTATTTGGCGGTCAACGACAGTTGTTGAATTAGCGCGCCTTTTTTTTAAAACAATTCTTTTGAAGTTAAAAATTATTAAATGTTAATTTCTTCAGTTTTCTCTAATTTAAAATTAGATGACACGGAGGATGAATTAGATGAAAAAGATGTTATTGAATTGAAGTCCGATAAAGAGTTAGATAAAATTTAAGTTCATATACTATTTACTTATTATTTTGTATTTAAATTTGAAACTTATGTTTTTGTTGGAAACTTTNAGTCCGATAAAGAGTTAGATAAAATTTAAGTTCATATACTATTTACTTATTATTTTGTATTTAAATTTGAAACTTATGTTTTTGTTGGAAACTTTGAAAAAATGTATAAAGTTCCTATAAATATGTTTTAAATGTTTAGTAAGTATTATTTTAAATTGATTAAAAATTAAAATAATATTAAAATAAGAAAACACATTTTTACGTTTTTTTACGCATATGCCTCTCCTAAGCTCCCCTAGCCCTGGGCTTGGCCTCCACGCATCGCCACGCATTACGCCTTTTAGAATACTGATCAAATCCAAAGATTTATGAAATAATGTTAAATTTCCGTTTAGATTAAATAATAAAGTTTTTGGTGACACTTCAAGTCTATTTTTTTAAAAAATAAAAAAGAAATAGATTTTGAGGCGTTACAGCTTGGTATCAAAGCCACCCAGATGTAACTTTATGTAGATTGAAAAAAAAAATTATTTATTTTTCATTATGTGCAAGCATCGTTATGTGCAAACGTGATTTATGTGAATAAATGAGATTTTCTTTTTCGGCGGTATTTATTTTTCATTTACATAGGCTTACAATTTATTATTAGTTTCTCGATCCACCTAATCCCCATAAATAGTTGGTTATGGTATTTTCATTGTTACAACCCCTCAATAATAACTCATTTTGACAATGAAAAGCAAAATAAAAAATTAATTAATTAATTAATTAAAAAAAGAGAAGCATTTCTGCATTTCTCTATTGTCCTTTCAACAGCGAAGCAAAGGCTACCAAGCCGTCATTGTTATCCTATAATTCTCGCAAACTTTGATAATTTTTCTAGTTTTTGGTTGCTTATTAAGTAGGCTCACGAGTCTGCCATATGCTTTAATGTATAATTTGATATCACTAATAAAGATAAAATTTAATTGGACACTCATGTGACAAACATGGTTAGAATTTATCAAACCATTAGAAAGACCACAACTTGTAGAGCAGCGTTGAATCGTAGATCCATCATTTAGTCCTACAAAAATTACGTGATTGGCCCGACTCGTTCGCTTGTCGAACACGTGCAAGATCTATATGAAAGATGTATGGTAGTTGTAGATGTAGGACTAGAGATCACGCATATCGAGGTTGTAAATAACCTCATACACTCACTTTCACCTCAATGGGAGACATGGGAGTTATGGTTAGGGATGAGGCTAGAAGGTAACCCTCCAAAGAACCCCAAACACGATTGAGTTCGGCATATATTGTCAGACCCTTCTAGATAGGTGGAGTGAGAGCTTAAAACCTCAACCGAAGATAGTAAATGAGCTTGATGATGAAGTTGAGCCTAAATTCGAGCCCGAGCTAAAAACCTCAATTGGACTCAAACCCAGAGAAAGACCCTGAATGGGAGCATGAGATGACTTTGGGTTGGAGTTAAAGAATGATCATGAGCATGAATATGAATATGAATATGAATATGAGCCACTGGTTGAGATAGACATAGAGTCCGGGACTGAGACGGAAGACACATCCGAAGATGAAGCTCCACCAAAGAAGATTCATAGAATTTATAGGAATTAGAAACTTAAATTCTATTTTCCTTGTAATGTGATAACTTTTTTCTCCTTTATGTTATTGGAAATTAAAAATTTGTTGAACTATTGTATATCCTAATTTCAAGGAGTATTATTAATAAGATTAGCACTTTCCTTCGAACATATTGAGCTATTGTGTTGTCTAATATTTTTAAGATAAAATTTAAATTTTTTTGGTTCAAATGAAATGGAGGACAACAAGATCAAGTAGCTATGATCCTCCTCAGAATGGACCAACAAATGCAAAGAACACAGGTTTAATTGTGGAGCAATTTCGTTGTTTCAAACCTCCTTCTTTTGACTGCAAAGCAAACCCGCTGGCAGTCGATAAGTGATTAAGAGGACTGGAAATGGATCTACGAACATATGGCATGCACAGATATATAGAAGGTATCATGTGTCGAATTTATGATGGTTGGAGCAGCAGACCACTAGTTGGAGTCTACTTTGCATACCAGAACGGAAGCACAACAACGTGTTATGACTTGGGCACAGTTCAAAGAAGAGGTGATGAGAAAGTACATTCTTTAATCTCTAAGGGATCGGAGAGAGGTAGGGTTCCTACAGCTTAAACAGGGAAATATATCGCTTGATAAATATGAAAGGAAGTTTGAACAACTTTCTAGGTATGCTACACACCTTGTGGACACCGAGCCAATGAAGGCTAGAAGGTTCAAATTAAGGTTGCGTCCAGAGATTGGAGGAATCATAGCATATCACCATACGACTACCTATAGTGAAGTTCTTCGGAGGGCTCAGTCAATTTTGTCGATTCAAAGGAAATGGAAGGACAACAAGACCAAGAAGCTATGTTCAGAGATCTGATGAAAGCGGTGCATGATCTTGGTAGGTATCAAGCACCAATACCTCCTCAGAATGGACCAACAAATGCTAAGAACACGAGTTTAATTATGGAACAGTTTCATTGTTCAAACCTCATTCTTTTGATGACAAAGCAGACCTGTTGGCAGTTGAGGAGTGATTAAGAGGACTAGAAATGGATCTAGAAACACACGGCATGCACTGATGTATGGAAGGTATCATGTGCCGAATTTATGTTGGTTGGAGCAGCATACCACTAGTGGGAGTCTACTTTGCGCACCAGAACGGAAGCACAACAATGTGCTATGACTTGGGCACAGTTTAAAGAAGAGGTGATGATAAAGTACATTTTTCAATCCTTAAGGGATCGGAGATAGGTAGAGTTCCTACAACTTAAACAGGGAAATATGTCGTTTGATAAATATGAAAGAAAGTTTGAACAACTTTCTAGGTATACTACACGCCTTGTGGACATCGAGTCAAAGAAGGCTATGAGGTTCAAACTAAGGTTACGTTCAGGGATTGGAGAAATCATGGCATCTTACCATACGACTACCTATAGTGAAGTTCTTCGGCGGGCTCAGTCAATTTTGTTAATTCAAAGAAAATGGAAGGACAACAAGACCAACAACTATGTTCAGAGATCTGATAAGAGCGGTGCATGATCTTTGTAGGCATCAAGCACCAATACCTCCTCAGAATGTACCAACAAATGCCAAGAACACAGGTTCAATTGTGGAGCAGTTTCATTGTTTCAAACCTCCTTCTTTTGACGGAAAAGCAGACCCGTTGGCAACCGATGAGTGGTTAAGAGGACTAGAACGGATCTACAAACACATGGCATGCACTGATGTACAGAAGGTATCATGTGCCAAATTTATGCTGATTGGAGAAACAGACCACTGGTGGGAGTCTGCTTTGCGCACCAAAATCGAAGTACAACAACGTGCTATGACTTGGGCACAATTCAAATAAGAGGTGATGACAAAGTACATTCTCCAATCCCTAAGGGATCGGAGAGAAGCAGAGTTCCAACGGCTTAAAAAGGGAAATATATTGCTTGATGAATATGAAAGGAAGTTTGAACAACTTTCTAGGTATGCTACACACCTTGTGGATACCGAGCCAAAGAAGGCTAGGAGGTTCGAACTAAGGTTGCGTCCAGAGATTGGAGGAATCATGGCATCTCACCATACAACTACCTATAGTGAAGTGCTTCGGAGGGCTTAATCAATTTCTAGTAGTCTAGAAATGGATCGGATGACTGAGAAAAGTAATGAATCTTATGGGAAACTAAAGTGGAATGGATCAAATAAAGGGAAAGGATTTAGACAATTTGAGAAGGCCAATACAATATCGGGATCGGGATCAAGCAAACCAATAAAGTCACTCCACGATGCCATAAATGCAATAAGGTCCATGGAGGAGAGTGCTTGTTCGGAAAAAAATGTATTCTATTGATGTGGTCAGGAAGGCTATTTTGCCCCGAACTGCAAGGTATACCCACCTAAAAAAAGATTATGAGCAAAGAAAGAAAGTGAAAGCCAAAGTTTTTACTTTAACTCAATAAGAGACAACATAGGATCCGAACGTAATGGCAGGTATTATATCAATATTTGAACTACCTGCATATGTTCTTATAGACTCAGAAGCTACACAGTCATTTATCTCTACCGCATTTATTGATAAATCACATACCGCCTGTGAGAAATTCGAAAGTGTTCAAGAAATTTCTATTCCATCCGGTAGAATTTTGAACACCAATTAGATCGTTAGGGCAATAAAGTTAAAAATGGATGGAAAAGAATTAAAATCTGATTTATATTTTCTAGACATGAAAGATTTCGATGTTATTTTAGGAATGGAGTGGTTGGGAAGCAACCATGCAACCATTCGATGCTTTGAAAATGAAGTAATTTTTCAAAAGCCTGGAGATGAAGAGTTTCGATTTTTTGCTTTACAAGTTAAGTCTTTACCTCGTCTCGTCCCGGTCATGAAAGCAGAAAATATGTTAAAGAAAAGATCTTGTCAGGGATTTCTAGTGAGTATATATGGAACTCAACAATTGGAGCTCGCTATTGGTAATGTGCCGATTGTACGAGATTTCATTAATGTATTCCTTGATGACTTACCTGGCGCACCTAGAAAGGTGCCAGTTTTTAAAGCTCCATACAGGATGGCGCCAAAAGAACTACAAGAATTAAAGATACAGTTGCAGGAATTGTTAGATAAAGGTTACATCCGACCAAGTACGTCTCCTTGGGGTGCACCGATATTGTTTGTGAGAAAAAAGATGGTTCGAAGGGGATGTGCATTGATTATAGAGAACTAAATCGTTTGAATATCAAAAACAAGTATTTCCTTCCTCGAATAGAGGACCTCTTTAATTAGTTGAAGAGTGCAATAGTATTTTCCAAGATTGATTTGAGATCTGGTTATCATCAGTTGAAAGTGAAGGCAACCAATATTTCAAATACGATATTAAGAACTCGCAATGGTCATTATGAATTTATGGTAATGCCATTTGATTTAACAAATGCTCATGCAGTATTTATGAATTTGATGAATAGAGTATTTCATCAGTATTTAGATCAATTTGTCATTGTCTTCATCGATGACATTTTGGTGTATTCGAAGAATAGGGATCAACATGAAGAACACAAAATAGTGTTGAAAACACTACGAAATGAGAAATTATACTTCAAATTCAAGAAATACGAATTTTGGCTTGATAGTATAGTTTTCCTTGGTCATGTGGTTACGGTACAAGGGATTGAAGTAGACCCTACTAAAGTTGAGGCGGTAACAAACTGGCCTAGATCGACGAATGTAGGTGAAATTCATAGTTTCTTGGGACTAGCCAGTTATTATCGGAGATTCATTGAGGGATTATCCAAAATAGTTGGGTCGATGACCCAACTAATCAGGAAGGGCGTAAAATTTTAATGGACCGAGAAGTGTGATGAGAGCTTTCAAGAACTAAAACAGAAATTGGTTACAGCTCCAGTTTTAGCTATATTAGAGGGCTCATATGAATTCGTTATATACAGTGATGCATCTAAACAGGGTTTGGGATGTGTATAGATGCAATTTGGAAAAGTGATCGTATATGCCTTAAGACAACTAAAACAACATGGGAAAAACTACCCTACGCACACTCTAGAGTTCGCGGCGGTAGTACATGCTCTAAAGATCTGGCATCACTACCTTTACGAGGGAAAGTGCAATATTTATATAGATCATAAGAGTTTGAAATACTTTTTCACTCAAAATGATTTGACTATGAAGCAGAGAATGTGGCTAGAGTTAGTTAAAAATTATGACTACACTATTTATTAGTGTAGTCCCGGATGCTCTTAGTAGGAAGATAGCGGGACAACTAGCAATTTTACCCACAACTCAAGTGCAGTTAGTAAAGGAGTTGAGAAATTGAAATTAGAAGTTATCATCCCACCAACTCGTGTTACTGCAAGGATTGCGGCATTAAAGATTAAACCTATTCTTAGGGGTCCAATCAAGAATGCCCAAGACAATGACCCATTTTTTAGGAATATTAAGTTAGGAGTTGGTACAAGTAAAAGAAAGGGTTTTGCAATAGCAGATGATAATACTTTGATGTTCGAGGGAAGATTATGTGTACCAGAGGATGAGAGAATAAGAAAAGAGATATTAGAAGAAGCTCATTCTGCCTCGTATGCCACATATCCTGGTGGTACGAAAATGTATCGAGACCTTGGCGATATATTTTGGTAGAGAAATATAAAAATGGGAATTGGTCTTTTTGTTGAGAAGTGTATAGTATGTCAGTAAGTTAAAGCAGAATATCAGAGGCCATCAGGGCTATTAAACCCATTGGAAATTCTGGAGTGAAAATGGGAGAAAATAGCCATGAATTTTGGAGTAGGTTTTTCAAACTCAACAAAAGGACACAATGCAATCTGGGTAATTGTGGACATGTTGACAAAGTCAGCTCATTTCCTTCCAATAAGAATGAACTACAGTATGGATCAGTTTGCTCAATTATATGTTAAGGAAATTGTTAGACTACATGGAGTTCCAGCATCTATCGTGTCAGATCAACATCCAAGGTTTACTTCTAAATTTTGGAATAGCATGCAAGGAGCTATGGAGACGAAGTTAAATTTTAGCACTTCCTATCATCCTCAATTTGATGAACAGTCTGAAAGGACTATTCAAATCTTAAAAGACATGCTCCGGGCATATGTCTTGGATTTAGGAGGTAATTGGGAATCGCATCTATCATTAGTGGAGTTTGTATACAATAATAGCTTCCAGGCTACTATTGGCATGGATCCTTATGAAGCCTTCTATAGTAGAAGGTGTCGATCTCATGTGCATTGGGATGAAGTCGGAGAAAATTGAATTTTAGGTCTAGAATTATTGGAAGGACAATGCAAGCAATTGATAAAATTAGAAACAAAATAAGTCAGCACAAGATAGACAGAAAAGCTATGTAGGTAGACGAAGGAAATCGATATTTTGGTGAGAGTATTTCTTAAAGTTACACCAATAAAAGGAATTCTTAGATTTAGCAAGAAGGGAAAGTTGAGATCTCGATTTATAGATCCTTTCGAAATTCTAGATAGAATTGGGAATGTAGCGTATCATCTAGCATTGGCACTTGGACTATCAGCAGTACACAATGTATTCCACGTATTAATGATTAGAAAGTATGTACATGATCCCGAACATGTGATAAGTTACGATTCATTGGAAGTGCAGAAAGATCTAAAGTATGAAGATGCTCATTTGGAGATTATTGAAAGGAAACTACATGAATTAAGAAATAAGGAAGTTGTCTTGGTTAAGGTTCGATGGGAAAATCATGGAGTCGAAGAAGTTACCTCTAAATCTAAGATTTTCGGTATGTTATCATTTTATATTTATATCATGTTAAATAAGAATATGCTCTTATTTTTACTGAGTGTTTTTCAAAATACTTACTCTTACAATAACCTTTTAGATTAGAACGGGTCGTGTGGATGCGTGAAAGATTGACTGAGTGATGCTTATGAGGTCACCAAGTAAAATGTTCAAATTTTGGCAAATTTTAATTTAAGAATCGTTTAAATTTAATTGCACGTTATTTTGGAAATTTTGACAATTGAGCCTTTTCAACATGTTAAACTTTACAGTTTTAAATTCGTAGTGTATATATATAGGGTCAACGTCAACATTAAAATGGAGTGGCTACACGTGGACCAATAGTTTATCACGACCCTCTTAAGTCTTAACCACAATAATTTATCAACTAAACTTATTGACTTATAGCATGTATTGCTAATCTTTCATATTCATGCAAACTACACATTAAAAAAAATAGCCGGAGGAAAAGGGATTCAAGATAGTGACAGAAAATTTGAAAATGTGAATAAAGCTTTACTCATCGCCAATCCTTGCTTCTTAAGCAAATACTCTGGCATCCAGTGAGACAAATTAGTTAGTAGTGGACAACATTAAAAACGTAAAAGACTTTAAGATCTTTTGTAGTGTACCATTCAACATAATATAATACTACATTTCAAAAGCTAAACGACTATGGTCTTGTCACAAACAGGTCATAGTTTGGGCTCCCAACTTATAAGCAATTAAAAAACTTAGCAAACAAGTACTTGGTTACCGTGGCTCGTCTATTATAGAATCCAACAAAAGCATTTGTAGAGAGATTTAGCCTACTACTAGTTGCAAAAGGCCTTCTTATTGTGCTCGTGCTCTATCATATCCCGGCTTCCAATACATATGACTCAAAAAGCAGACGACTTGTGATTTATTCTGCAACCACAAGATTACATAATAGCAACGTGTAAAATGTAAATGTATTCGACTGTTTGAGTTATATAGTTGGAATTGCCCTTGTACATACATATAATTGTACACAACTGTTGATTGCTCCACGAGAACATTTCGCACAGTAGAAGATGGAATATTAGCCTTAAGATCTTTAATGATATGGAGAAATCCTTTGTTAAAGACGAAGCTGATTTGCTGAATCAATAAATTCCCTCGGGTTCATGGACGAAATGCTCTGCCAATTAGGGAAGAAGAAATAAATGCCAAGAAAAATGAAAACTTCAAGATCGGCCTCTTCACCAACAGCTGCTTGACTGGGAGAGTAATCAAGTAAAGCTAGCTGACTCACCAGAGGCATTGGAAGGTTGTGTCTATCAGTAGCAGTTTCAAAGTCAACGATTAATATTAACCACACATTTTATGGGACCCATAACTTTTATCAACTTTTAACTACGAAAGACTTGTAACAACTACAGCATCAGAATTGATTGGCGCCTAATTTTCCCCCCAACCAGTGCTCAATATCCACGTACGTGTACACGTAAGAATGTCCATTTTCCTGTTAACAACAAAGTCATAATGAAGAATGACAATGAATCCATAGTTTTCGGTTCAAATTATGAAAGCTCTCAATCCAGTAACAGTATTGAAAAGGATGCCTTCCGTAAAGCTCTTCATCTATTGAGTTAAGTTTCCAAGAAAACTAAGCACATTAAACTCAAAAGCAATAAAAATTTTCATGCCGAAAATCCAGGAAAAAACCTGAAATGTGTGTATAAAAAAGTGGTTTGATCGATTATAAACAGTTGCCAAACAAGAACTAAGACTGTTGTGAAACAAACCACCTAATTGAGATGTTGAAATTATATGACAAATAATAATAATAAAATATATGATCAAACAAAAGAATAATAAAGACATGAATATGATAAAGGAATTAAGAGATTTTATTGACTCAAGAATAATGGAGAAGAGAAAAAAATTACAATAGATC
>CAIGRT010122272.1:0-11544 GCA_903798405.1 Fraxinus platypoda | reverse complement strand
AGACGCCCAAGAGTTGAACGAATGGAGTGCCTTACTATCGCCTAGAGCGATGAGCCCGTTCTCGCCCAAGCCTTCGAAGCGCCCAGGATCTTAGCAAACATGAGATATTATGGTTATCCAGAACAGCAGTTATTGAAGAAGTTATTGAGTAATTCTATCACACCCCACGATCCAAGGATCCCAGTTATAGGCGGTTGAACGACAAGAGTAATGACAAACAGTTAGAGACGGCAGTTCCACGACAAGTCAGCCATCATGAAGAAAGTGGGTAGTTATGGAGCAATCAAGCAGTTTCCAAGCAGTTTGTCATAAAGAAATTATCAAGGGAGTATAAAAAGGAAGAGAAGATATAGAAGAAAATACCCCGAATCAAACACTCTCAACATAGAATATGTAATTTCAATTTCTTAGTTTAACTTTAAAAATATTTCTTTTAGTACTCGTGTGCTTGCGCCCCTTGGAGGCATTCTGTTTATTTCCAATTGTAATCTTCATCAATAAACACCCCTTTTTGTGACTTTGTCTCAAGAGATCCGTTCCTTGCGCAATCGTCTGAACCCATTTTTAATTGTTAGCGATAATCCGCGCGAAACACACTCTTATCTTGGTTCTAGTAAGAGTCTCTAGGGAATAGTCCAATCCCATAGCCATGGTCTCACGACAACTCTTACAAAGATGAGTCTTCCAAGGATGTGTGTGATCTACACCTCGCGAGAATTCTTGCCTCGGTATTCATTCAGGGTTTAACTCTTCCTGACATCACATTATTACTAGCACTATTACCATATGGATGAATACAGATAATACAGTGCTATTACAAGTCACATTGTACGGGTCGTTTTCACCATATTGAACATTTTTCATGAGATCTCCAATCACAAATGTTGGGTTACTCCCTGAGGTGACTCCCTTATGGGCTTAAGAACATCTCCCTCGATGATTTATTACGTCCATTCTGGACTATAATTTGTTTTATGTCCCTCTTGGACAATAATTTGGTACCATCAATTTGTAAAGCTCTTATTCTTCACTTGAACATTTGCATATCTGCAAAATTTTCTTAACTTCTCAAAATATCCATAAGACATATTTAAGTAAGATAAACAAATGAATTTTAGAAATTGACTACTAGTAATATGTTTTAGCATGCATCCATTCAACTCTTATATTCACCTTCAGGTCTACAATTTTATTTTAAACACTTTAAAAAGTTAGTATTCCAACTAAGAATAATAAAATATACACGGTATCTATATTAAACACTCCCACATTTCAAAATTATAATAATTCATTAACAAATAATTCTCAATCTCCATATATCACAATATAACATTATCTATATAGTTGACTAAAACCGATCAATCATAAATGTATACCCTACTCATACATCACATATGTGGAAGACTATATTAAATTATTAATTAATATAATCCTTGTCATCTAGTTGATATCAATAGTCACGAATATTTAACACACATATATCCAAAATTTTAATACCCTCTAACCTTTGAACCTATGAAATTATCATTAGAATGATAACATGGCTAACTAAGCCAAATATCTCAAAAATTCAACCATCCATTTAGCTTATGAGAACTTCATGGCCACCTCATCGAGCTTAAATAAAATCCAGGAAGTCCTCAAGACTGCTCGAAACTTTATATCTTAGCATTTCATCAAAACTGCATCTGCAACGGATGTTTTCACCTATTAAAGCAGGAATGCATAATTTTATTAAGACATTAGATATGAGAGAACAAAAGAAAGTTAAACTGTAGAGTTCGAAAATAGAAATACTATTTTCTCTGCAGTGCCCCGGGCCCAGCCATTTCCTCTCTACTTAAAAGCACAAATCTCAAGGAAAAAGATAAAGAAGAAAGCAAGAAAAAGTTATGTCAGGCAGACAGAGTATTTAACAAATGCAAAAGGAAGTATTTATTTATTTTTCTATGTAGCTTGTTGCATATGAATCATACAAGCATTTTCTAGGAGCCATACTAGATTCTTATTGATTCAGTTGTTGAGACTTGAAACTTGGGTTACTTCCGTTATAAATTCTATGCAAATAGGAGGAATAGCATGGAGGAAATACAACAAAATGACTCATTGACCCGACCTTATTTCCATACTAGTCTTTGATCACTAAAAAAAAAAAAAGTTAAAATATATAATTGGGTAAGTTAAATACTTTACCCAAAAATACCCATTTATCTTCTGCCAACAGTTAGAGAGAAGGAAAAAGAAATTGAAAATTACTCACATAATCCACAGTCAGGATCCAGTCGAAGAACCCTCACAGTCAAACCCACCACACATCGACCATTATCTTCAACAACGCTAGTTTTTTTTTTTGAAATTATGAGATTGGTTTTTTATTTATTGTTATGTATAACATTTATTTTTCATTATTTAGGTAGATCATTGGATGTTGTAGAGATTTAAGTACATATATTTGATTTTTTGTAGCTTAACTCATTGAAAACGGCGAGAAATCACCATCTCTTGGCCGACTGTGTTTTACAAAGTCGGCCCCAGGCGACTATTACAGTCACCTCTTTTTTGGGCAGACTAAAACAGTTAGCCCAAAAACTTTTTATTTCATTTTTTTTTTCAATTTAAAATTATTTTTAATTCTTTTCTTTTTATGATAAATTTTTTCTTTTTAATTATGTTCTTTGTTAATTTATTTTTTCCAATTTTAATTAAATAATATTTATATTATTTATTTAATTTTCATAATTTCCTTTTGTTTAACTTTTTTTTTATTATAATTTTTATTGGAAATAGTTATAAAATTTTTTAATTGTTTATTTTTTTGATTGAAAATTATTTTTTCTCAACTGTTAACAGTCGCCATTTTAAACAGTCGGCCCAAAGGCCATTTTTCATTTTCTTTTCAATTTAAAATTATTTTTAATTCTTTTATTTTTACGATTAATTTTCTAATTTTAATTATATAATATTTATATTCTTTTTTAATTTAATTTACTTTAATTAAATGATAATAATTCTTTGTTTAATTTTCATAATATCCTTTTATTTAATTAGTTTTGTTTTTATTATAATTTTTTTGGAAATAGTTTTAAAACTTTTTAATTTTTTTTCATATTATAAATAATTTTTTTCAATTTAAAATTCTTTTTAATTCTTAATTTTCTATATATTATTATTTTCTTTAATTTTTTTATTTTTATCCGTAATTCGATTCGCTTATTTTTTTTTAAATTATGCTTATTCTATTATCTATTGTTGAATGTTTTAATATTTGAATTGATGTAGGATGGAGTACCCTCTATTTATGGAGTTGAGACAGATGGCGGAAAAATGTACGTGCGACAGTAGCTTTGACAATTTTACTACTGTGTTGGAGTTGCTAATGATGAGCACGCAGATATCCTACGACGGTTCTTCCTGTGGCTCCTGTATCAGTTGAGAGATGTACAGTACTCCGAACAGATTATTGATGCATTACTATGTCGACTACTTAGGTCAGTTCGACGGCGATGCCCTTCACTTCGACCTCGGGGGCAATGTCGCTATTTTCTCCAGCGAGCGACGAGGCAGCTACGGACGGTAACCAAAGAAACAATAGGCTGCACGGGACGTACTTTCAGGGACAGGGGACGGTGCTTCTACTGCAGTTATTCGTCGTAATATATATATATTGTATGTGTTGCAGATTTGGGCATATGAGACTGTCCTCCTCTTGGGTACCTGGTTTGATAAGCGATGTGAGACACACTACCATCAGATACATCATTGGCGAGCATCCCGAGCAGACCGATGTTTATCTGGAAAACAGTTATCAGCCCTCCCCGACGACCCTCAGGTGAGTGTTACACATTTGAAATTTATATTGAAAATCGTTTCCAAATTTCATCACATGATAATTAACTAGTTGAACTGTCAATATGTCAGCTTGAAGTCCTAACTGTGTTGACGCCGTCGACGGAGGAGGAGGTTCGAGGTTTTATACGAAAATTAGCCGTTCCGTATACTCGACAAGACCAGATGTCTGATTTCATCCTGGATTGAGATTGGGTATGTGAATTGAATATAATTTATTGATTACCGTTTTGTATGAGTTAACCTATTTTAATTAAGTTGATAATTTTTAATGTTATTATTTATGTACGAGCGCGGTCCAGTTGATTGACGATCACCTTCGCCAATGGGATCACCTCCACTGATGAGATCTCATTCTCCTCCATCCAGACACCTCGCAGACGTCTAGGACCACATGGTTCAACTTTAGGTGACAACTTCCCATTCGGCTTCATTCAGTGGAGGAAATATAGTCTCATCGTATGTTGCTCTCCAATAATCAGCCGTGTAATAAAGAGAGCATAATGTTCTCGCTGTAAAATCTGTATACATAGCCACTTTGACTGCATGCTCACATGAAAAACTATCCAACTGAAATAGACTACAAGTGCAGGTGTTATCAGTCAAGTCTACCATGTACGCCATGTTACGTGAACATTTCACGGAGAAGCGCAACTCATCCAGTGGTTCCACATTCAACTTTCTCGCAACCTCTACAGTCTTGAAGAGTTTATCCTTCTAAGCCAGGGCTAGCATGCTCGTGCTATTCTATGATTTCGCACGTCGGTCATGAAACCACTGCTACAGCCTGTTACGAATGTTCTCAATCATTGCGCGAATTGGTAACTCTCGATCCTTCTTGAATAATACATTGAGAGACTCCGCATTGTTTGACTCATCATGTTATATCAACGTCCTGGAAAATATGATCTTGCCTAATGTTCAATTCTCATTTTTGTTAGATACTCCCATGCCGGTAATGATTTACTTCCTATTTCCACTATGAATTTATTGCACTCTTCGACACTATACACTTCGGCTGCTCTCCTGAACAATGAAACGATGTCTTTGCCTCGATACTTAGTATTCAAGTTCCCTTGTATATGGTACATACAATACACATTATCTGCCTCGGGAAAAACCATTTATTATAGATAGTCCCCGATCAGTTACAAAGGCAAGGTCCTCGACTTCCTTAATTACTTTTCTCAGTTTTGTGAAGAACCAACGCATTAAAAGTACTCCGAATAGCATGTCTTTTTATACACATAGGTAGGAATATTTCTTCATTTCTCGCTTTATTTATTTTTTTCCTTTCTATTTTTTTTATTTTTAAAATTTGAGAGATAAGTTCTATCCTACGACCTACAGGATTGTAGAACATGGAAAAGTATAGAGAAATCAATGACATGATGTAAACAATCTGAACTTGGCAATCAAAGATACTTGTTTAGTATTTTAGATGTCTGAAGTAAATGTTGACCCCAAGAAACGTAAAGCATACGTGGACAACAGATGCCGGGCCCACTCACGCCAACTCAAGTAAGTTATGGCTCGTTTCAACCGGACTACCGATAAGAGAATGATAGTACATGAACGCGGGAGATGCTTTACGACGCGAGACATGAGTGTTTGAGCACTGATAGTAGTGACTATGATGATTGTACTAACGAACAATCACTGATGAAGTGTAAATAACCTTAAATCAAGTTGATAAATATAGAACACGCAAGAAGGTTTCTTGAGAGTATTTTCCTTGTGTATTAGTATCAGTATTCAAATACCATCCAAAAACCATTCCAATATACAAAGACCACCTATTTTATAGGATTCTGGTCGATGTAGTGTCCGCTGGATCAGAATTAAGTGGCCTCATCTCCTTGACTGAAACCTCACATCACTGAGTCCTTCATACATTAAATACATTGACAACGGGTTCACTGCCCTATATATTAGGCAAACATACCTAACATTCTTTATTACAAATGTTACATCAATCATTCCTAAAGATTATCTACAAATCTTGTACGAGACATCTTCAGCTTCATGGACTTCGGATGAACTAAGGGTTTCGGCCGAAGGGAGCTTCATATTGGTGGTTTTCTGTGTGAAGAGCTTTGGCTTCTTCTTTGATTTCTTACGTAGCGCTTCGGTTGAACAACTTTAACCATTTAGACAGTGCTTCGGCATAGGGAATTCAGCCTTTAATTGACTTCTTTGTATTTGACCATTTGGGTTTCTGTTGACCTTTCTTTCAATGTGAACTGTGAAGTGACACTTTGATTGTAGTCTCGGTGGTGAGACATAACAATAGTCTTCCAAGTCTAGGCATGATTATTTATATAATACATGGATTTGTATGGAATTTTTTGTTAAGGGTGGTTTTTGCACACCACAATAGTCTCCTAAGTCTAAGTATAAATATTTATATTATAGTTAGAATTTGAAAGCAACCGATCTACATGAATTACCTTTCCATATTGTCTGAAGCTGTGTACCTGGTTACCCCATGAATTTCTAGAATAAACTGGAGGAGCTTCAGTTGGACAAATTTGTCCGAGGCTCTCATCTCCAAAGTTGCTTGTATTTCTGAAACCTTACTTGAAGTGGTTGAGGTGAAGTGCCTCTGCTACTTGCCGAGGATGTGACTCATTAATTATAGTGAATCAAGTTTTTTTTTTGAAACGTTGGGAAGATGAGGCATCCTCAATTATTGCGCCCAATGATTTGTTGTTTCGTACATTTTCAAGAAAAGACAGCTGAAACGGTTCGTCTTCCCATACACCAACTGCCATTGCATTTAATGTGCAATGATGGCTGTCATATGTGCATCCTACAAAATTGAGACGCATTAGAGCGTGTGATGCAGATGGCCTAATATGGACTGTAGAAGACGAAGAGTCCGACGTACTGAGTGACTCAGATTGAAATCTAAAATTAACGGTTAGATTACCCAGATTGACATCTAACGACTAGAATTAAGAGCTCCTGCCTATAAAAGGCAACAATTTGGGGCAAAAAATCACTTTGCCATTTACCCAATCAGCAGTCTTATTCTCTAAATCTCTTTTCTTTTCCTTCCTTTGCATTTATAATTTTTGGAGATTGTCTTTCACCGTCTTTTGGACATTTTGTACGTATTTTAGTACTTTGGACTCAAAAACTTGATGGCAGCTTCACATTCTACTGGGGAGGATGTAGATCTCAGCCAAATGGCTGTTGAGATGGGGTGTCAATAACAAACACTGCAGACCTAGTTCGTGCTATTAGGGCCGGACAAAGTGTTCTGCCTTCAAGAGAGGGTAGGAAAAACGATGAGGGTGGCTTGGGGGGCAGCCAAAATTTGTTCAACTGTAAATACATCCCACTTAGCAAATTTAAGAAAAAAATATCGTATACCGTATGACATTGAACTTCTTTCCCCCTCACTTGACGAGCATTCCTGCTTTTCGAGGCAGGAGTGGGTTGCCGTCACCTAGTTCCTTAAGGCCGGGCTTGACCTATCTCTTCATCCTTTCTTTAGAGTCGTTCTGAAGTTGTATGGAAGGCTCCTACCCAGCTCGTCCCCAATGCTTAGGAACATATTTTTTGTGGAAGGAAACTTTCTTTGGAGAGGATATGCCCCTCCATATTTTCCAATCCTTTTCTCAATCCCGAGTCTTGGAAAAAGGGGATTCCAAGGAGTGGTACTCTTTATGTCTGTGGGGGTCACATTCCCCATTTGTCTTAGGCCTTCCCTCCTCCATCAAAGAATGGAAGGAGACGTGGTTCTTGGATATGAGAAATGGAAAGAATGTGAGGGTGACACATTTCTCCACGTGACAGTTCCGACCTCATACTCAGAAGCTCGTGAGTGTTGTATTTGTATTTATTATTACTTAATCATGATCCTGATCTTAACCTTTTTCTGATGTCTTGCAGGGCTGGTAGAACGCTTGAGCTCAGCTGAAGTAAGTGGGAGATTGTTGATGACATATATCGATATCCCTCATCATCGCATGAGTTTGACCCTTTAATTACTTCCAAACGGTTCTTCGAAGAATTTCACTTAATGACTCGAAGAGGTAATGCCAATTTTCAACATCCTTTGTAGTTTTGCATAAACACATGTTGACCTTATTCCTTATTTTTGTAGAAAACTTTGAGAAGCGGAGGCATCCCATTCCTAACATGGCTACAATTCTTGCTGCCACCTCCACTGCTGGGAGAAAACGGCTGAAGCCCTCATGAGGATAAGGGAAAAGGGCTTTTGGTGAGGGACCAAGTGGATAGAGTCAGCCGGAGGCTACCAGCTAAGAGGGAGAATGGCGACCTCTCACGAGGATAAGGGAAAAAAATATCGTGTAGGAGGTCCCTAAGAGAAAACATCATTTCTACGCCATCGGAGATGGTGGATCAATGGCCACCCCTTCCCCACCCCCACATTCCGAAGCCCCCACCAAGGAAAAACTGATGGCAACTGCTATAGCTACGATGAAGATGGGCCAAAAGAGGCCAACTGATGTGGACCCTTCAAGGTAAGGGTCGTCGAAGAAGGCCAAATCTACAAGCAGGTCGTGGCCTCTGACTCAACTCGCCAGAAACTTGCAGTTCTTAGCAGAGCGATAAACTGGCTCCAGAGGTTCTTACCATGCTTCCTCTAGAGGTTTAGACTGCCACATCTACAATTTACAACTACTGGACAGATAGGTGCAAATCTTCATGGGGACTAGCGATGCGGTGGATCTCTTCGCCACCATGGTCAGTCAAACGGGGAGGGCCTTTGGGGTAGCCATAGAGGTTGATGCCCTCTTTAAAAACCTTCAAATTAAAAATAGAGAATTTGTCAATAAAGCCTCTCAAGCCGAGGAAGCAGCCAGCAAAGCCAAGGCTGAGGCAACAAAGAAGCAGCAGGCTGAGGAGTCAGTGAAGCTCGCTTCGACAATGGAGAAGATTGAAAATTTGAAAAAGGAAGTCCACTTGTCCCAAAGTGAAGTGGCTTCTATGACGAAGTAGATGGAGACTTCGACTATCCACCAAAAGCTGGCTGCTGAGGCTTTGGAGAAGATAAGTAAGAAGAATACTGCATTGAAGCAGCAGGTGGAGGAGTTGACCAGTAAGGTGACTGGCTTGACAGAGGAGGTTGAGATGGTAAGGCATAAGGCTCAATCGATCGATGAAGATGCTATAAAGCATTATATTGCCAATTTCACCAAATGGAGGCGTACTAAACCTTCGAGAAATACTGGCGGAGGTATGCATATACCGAGATGGTAGAGTGGAATGAAGTCAACTCCCAATCCTTCAATACCTTTGAGTTGAGGTAAGAATTTTTGGAAGAGGGAGAAAAGAGCCTTAAACTCTGACAGAGGGTGTAACACCCCATTCATATAGATAAGAATATACTAACCAATGTAGAAATACAATTGATGACTTGACCTAGATATATAATTTCACACACATTTTTTGTTGATAAAATGAAAGCATCTCCATAAGTATATCCTTGTATATACCCTCCCGATCGCCTGTGATCTTTATATAGTATACCAAAACCAAATATCATAAATCCATAGTCCAACATATTTATCTTGAGGTTGTAAAAGTATCTACATGCTATTTCAAAAGTCACATAGGATTCCCAAAATATAATACAATTGAAGTCCACAAAATAAACCTACAGATCGTCATCCATGTACATCGGAATCTGGAATCCCATAAGAGCTCCACAGCCAGCCATGCCTTCTATGACGTTCCATGCTTACCTACAATGCAAGAACTACATAAGCTAATGCTCAGTAAGTAAAAATCAAGCATGTCATGTGTATGAGTAATAATGGTATCTGACCCCATGCTATGTACTTTAAACCTTATGCTAAGGATGTATGATGATCAAATATTCGTCAAAATCAACTCGAAATAATTTCATTGAAATCATTCACTGGGCCCTTGACCCGCATACTATGCATCAGATTGAGCTCTATCAATATCAAAAATCAAATGGCTATTATGACATTGACAATGGCGAGTGGACCATCCTCTTGTAATCACTATAGGCCATCCCCTAACTGCCCTTATGATCACCCCAGAAATATCCCACCCGGCATCACCAATAATCATAATATCACAAAGGTATAGTCGAGTGGTCCACTCTCCTATGATCACCAAAGGCACATCCCCTATCTACATTTGCAATCAACCAGGATGTATCACTCGTGGTGCCAAAATATATCACATCTGTATGCCTCACATGCCTCGATGCCCTAGTAGTGGTTAATAAAATATTTTATGAGAAAAACTCAATTTTACAATCATGTTGTGCATGCTAGATTTTCAACTATGGACATATGTCGTGTATGAAGATGAAAACGCTCGTGAATGACATACTTAATCAAAATCGATGTCAATATATTCCGAAATCACATACTCAAAGATCATACCCATCATATGATATACAATAAGCTCCTTATCAAAGGTATGTAAATATTCCAACATTACTATATCGCAAATACTATATTGTTGCATTGTAGTTGCAAATTGATTTTTACTTACCTTTATGTCCTTGTGTGTGCACTACTACGGAGTGTAGATAGATTTCATTTCTCACTTAAAGTCGGAAAACCACCTATATTACCATTTAATATTAAACACAACCCTCAATTTGATAACCTTAACACACACAATCCTGTACTACGTCCATTTATGACACACTGATTTAGATAACATTATCATTTCAAGTTACCGATCGTATTGCAAACTAGTTCCATGAATCTCACTATTTTTCGAGTCCAATTATGAATGTCAACGTCATCCAATTGTTGTCAACAACATAGCATTCCTTAAAATCTATTTTCCAGGCCTAAGAGATAATCAATGAACATGTAAAGGTTGAAACTACATTAAACACGAAAATGGACAAACCTGTTTTCAGGTTTTAGTTGTTGCCATGACCCATTTCATCCATCTTTTCACACCTTCAATCACATTCATTCCTTCCCAAACTTTTAACACACTTATATAACATATATGTGAAGGTAAATATGTTACTAAGTTACCACAAGTAGAAGGTTTACAACTTGAAAATCAATCCATTTTTACCGAACACCAAATCAGACAATTTCCCTATGACCGTTTTCAATTTCCATTGTATTGGCATGCCACCAATCAAATTCTAGGCTATTATAAATCCTTTCCATCCTTATAACTTTCATATAAAGACATTCATATATATAGCTACAAGTTATCTCCTATGTATTATCCCAAATCAAAGGTTGAATAGGCAGAATCTAGCAACTATGCAATCCTTGTCCTTACTTGTTTTATTGAAAACATCTCCAACAATTTTTCTCTCTTTTTGCCCTAATGACATTCCAAAAACTAACCCCAACAAAATATCAAGCAATTTTAGGGGCTCAGGTGATTGTAACACCTTTAAAAACATTGAAAATAATCTTTAAAATCGTGAGCTAAACTCACCTATTTAGAAGTTCAGTTTTCAGCTTCTTGTTTCTGCTTCACTCTGTTTCCTTTGCTTCTCTTTCACTTGGGATCTCTTGGAGATAACTTAAAAAGCTAAATACCATAGTATGAGGTATATATAGAGTCTTAAAAGGAGTTGGGGTCATGTCTCCTACTTAGAAATTAAGAAAATGTTGTAGGCAGCCAAACATGACATGTGTTAAGCAGAAGGTGGCTTCTTCCAGCAATATTTGACTTTTTCTTCCTTTATTTGGATACATATTG
>CAIGRT010122270.1:0-16350 GCA_903798405.1 Fraxinus platypoda | reverse complement strand
TTAATTTGTAAAAGTTAAGATTGAACTTGGTATTTGTATCTACTTTTTGTTATTAGTATTAGTATCTACTTTCAGGTGTATTTATGTAGTATTATTCTAAATGTTAAAAAATTTAATTATAGTACGGAACCGAACTGAACTGAACCGAACCGAACCCGAACCGTTCCAGAATTATATCTGGAACCGACGGTTCCATTTACTAAATACCCGAAAATTTCTGGAACCGAAAAAAATCGAACCGAACCAACCCGCGCCAAGCCCTACTTATCAATTGGGAAGAGATTACAGAGGATGATATTGAGCTCTTGTTTGAGCCCCATTTTCTTTGTCAGAATATATTTTAGAATATTTTTGTTGGAGAATATGTGATTAAAAATTAAAGAAAAAGTTTTCGATTTACGTATACAATTATTTAATAAGAGTGTGTGTAATTGAAAATGAATTTTAAGAAAATGGAGGCCAGAGTTTCTCCTCCACAAACTCCAGTTAATCTAGTATTGGATCAAAATAATCCCTGGAGAATACATGGGGCAAATGCAAGGGCAGAGTAAAGAATTGTACTTTATTGACTTGATGAAGAAGAATTAAGTTCTTTACAGACAGAGCAAACTATTCCAGTAGATCTAGTTAGGGAGGCTGAAAATAGGCAAATTAAGGATTATTTAACTGATTTATGCTGTAGAAATTTGTAACGTGGATATGCAAAATGGAAAATGTTTATTGTCCATGACTATTTGTATAATATTTTACATAATGATCGGATGTTAAAATGTAAGTGAGAAAGTTATTTGATTCATGAGATTTTGATCCAATTAAATATCATCACATCTTCTGTTGATAAATCATTATGTAAATTATTGTGTACATAGAGTACAACCCGTACAAAATATTTGAGGAGTTTCGTTCGTGTACATAAACAATGCAGCATATACTATGATATGTGGGTAAAAATCCACAAAAAAGGAAAGGAAGACTTTCTTTTCTCATAAATCAATAATGTTGGATCTATATAGATGGCAAATTTATGTATAGCCTTTGTTTGATTCTCATTTTTTTCAAAATACATTATCTTTTTTCTTTGCAACCATACATTTTTCAATAAAGTAATATTACACGCAAATTCAAAAATTTTCCTTATTTTTTAACCACAAATTCTCTATTAATCTATTATTTCAAAATGCATTCTTAGAAAATAATGAGGCTCAAAACTTTTGCTTTTTGTAGAAGCAGAAACATAATTCACATATCCATGGAACCAAAACTTTGAATTCAATTGAACCATGCATGCAAGGAAGAATAATTAGTGAATTTACAAAAGAAGCTGGCAATTTATAAACCAGATGTCAAGAAATTTATATTTACATATACAGGACAACAAAGAAACTCAACCAAATTCACCAGAAACACCTCTGATATACACAGATTCTAACCCTAATCCCACCCCTCGATTAGTAACTGTTGTAGAGTCTAGTCTTACTCGTAAAATTTCTAGTCGCAAACTGATAGTCTTCTTGGTTGTTAACCCGAAGCTACATCTATCTATAGCCATCTATCTTGACGACCCAGTGTCAGTAAAATCAGAGAAACAAACAAGAAATTCCTCAAGACCTCTACAACAGCAGAAAACTGAAGCTTTTTCCATCGAAAAACAAATTAAAAGGAAAAAAGGAAAAAGCAGGAATGAACAAGAAAATGTGAAGTTAAGTTAATTTTAATCTTCACCCACTCCCAAGTTAAAGCATCTCATTTAGTCGTCTGTTGAAGATAGAAGATTCTTGCTTCCTGCCCTCATTTTCTTCACATCTTGGCTAGAATAGATGAAAATCCTCTGCACCTTATCACAGAATTCTCTACAAGAAATAATAGTATATCAAATATGTGGGCCATATAACCGTCGAAGTCGAATGATATTTCTAGATGAAAAATACAAATAATACGTACAGCCATGGATAGTCACGCATGAGCATCATATCTCCTTCTTCATCAGTAAAAACAATCTCCCAATTATGTCGGTGCCAAAGCTCACCCTTTATTTCGAACATCTCTTCAATTTCACTTATAAGCTCATCGTACCCCTTTAACGCAGTTAAGTCCACAGCACGACCCACAGCAACTCCTTGCATTTGAACCTTCTCAAAGTATTTCACCCCAAAGGAACAAATAGTTATTTTTAATTACTCTTTCAATTCAGTGACCGCTCAATCAATAATACTTCGTTGTTAAAAGTAGAAGGTGAAATTATACCTTCGTGCGACTTCTAGTGGAGTGATACTGTCTGCTAGGAACCTCCTTTATTGGTACTTGTAACTGCTGCCGTTGATTAGAGATGCATCCTTCAGAAGCATCATTTGGTTTCTCAACTAATTTTAGAGAGGATTTCTTAAGAAGGGCGGCACCCGTCAAAGGGCTGTTCAAATCAATACCAAATAATCTGCAAGTTGCAGAAGCATCTGATTTCCTCTCATCATTCAGGCAAGACATGCGACTATTACTCCGTTTTCCAGAATTTGGGGCTGAACAGTTTGAAACAATAGACCAAGCTGATGCACTTTTGCTGTCTCCTGTTTCTTCAGAAAACATATTCAGAGACGAATTTACATGGGGAAAAGATAGCCAGTCTCCCTCTAAAAGAGTTCCACAAGTGTTGTCATTTCTGTTTTTAATGAGAGTGGCACCAGTTTCCATTTGTTCACTCCTTTGTTCTTCAAGAGCACCAATTACTTGATGTGATTCGCGGGACGTATTCCACACAGCTGATGCAGTTGAACTTGGAGTATCTACCACATAGGAAATAGAAACAAAATTAACTAAAGTCCAAATGCATATAAACGCCAGAAAGTTGGGAAAAAAAGGATGTGCAAGGTGATTGAACCAGGAACTGGGGTTTGAACATGCAATCTAGGCCTTTTATTTTTAGCTGCCAATGGTTGAACCAGGCTCGCAGGAACTGAAGCCACAAATGGTTCTATCTCCCATGGAGAAACCCTTTCAGGTCTTGGAATGGATGCAGGTTCATCCCACTGAACCTGTAAACATGAGAACAGCAGAGTTTCAGTAATTCCATATGCTAATTTAATCAAAAGAATATCAGGATATACACTAACCTTAAGTGATCGCCATTTAGAATCTTCCCAGTGAGGAGAAATATCTTCGTCTCCTGTTATTGTACCTGAAAACCTGATAATGTGGAAAAGGACAAATTAAAGCAATTCCATGCCAATAGCAATGAGATTTACTTGTGAATATGTGGCAAGTGGCAACCTTTTCTCTGGAGAATCCTCAACCTCAAACCGCATCTTGAATCTCATGCCAACTCCGAAACTGTGGTTTAGAGCTTCAAGATATTTGTTCAGGCCTACGATGAATTGACTTGTTCTGAAAGTTTACCACAGACGATACGTGTAAATAGATATGCACATTATTTGAAAAAAAATCTCATATACGGACATCATTCCCAGTGTACAAAGAGTGAACAATATCGGACCTCGGTTTGTAATAAACAACAAAGAGGGTCTTGGTTGCAACAGCATGAGATGCAGTTGCAAGCACTCCGAGGTGCATGCTCTGACTTGAAATCACTGACGATGGCATGGAGCTCTGTTGACAAACATGATGTCTAACTCCAACACATAACTCCCCATTCTCTCCCCTAGAATCAGAGTTCCAGTAAGACGATAACAATATATAAGAAAAAGGAAAACTTAGGCTTCATTGTCAGATGCAACTTATAATCACTGAAGGGTGTGTAAGTTTGTACAAGTACCTCAAAAATACAAAAGAATCTCCAGCAACTAATTTCTTATTAGTGACAAAAGTACTCCATCCCGTTGTAAGCAAGTGCCTACTAGGTTTGCCTGTTCAGTTGGGATAATATACATGAATTACCATCCATGAAAATGGAGTATTTGATACCAACATACTCAATTCACTACATGCCTATTTATTTTATCAGTATTGGTATAATGGCATTTATGGACGTTTGTAATGAGATGAGCATGTTTGTTTAAGCTTAAATCGTTGCTTACAAGTAAATAATTAAAATGTACATACGTTTTTTATTGGTCAAAGTTGAAAATAACTTAATAATTTAGACGGTAAGGTAAATGTTACTTTCAACATAAGTAATTTTTTTTTTACTTGAAAGTAGAAAATATTAAGTTATCCGAAGATGTTTGGAAACATTAAAGTAACTTCCATCTTTTTAAGCTTAGCCAGACATTCTCAGACCCTTTAGTCTCAGCTAAATCAAAGGAGCTCATTAGGAACCTAGAAATAAAGCATCACCTCTGTATATATGCTTAAAGTGCCATTTAATCCCATGCAGATCCTTGGCCACGAGTTCCTGGGTCGGTGTCTGCTGGGTCATATCCTGATCCAAGAACATTCATAGTCAAAATAAACTAAAAATTAGTTAATAAACTCAACGCCAGCCAGTAGTATATGGAAAGAAAATCAAAAACAAAAACAGAAGTAATGAGCCCCCAAAAGAGGAATTATTACCAAGGGTGGAAGGCATTCATTTGCATGCTTACGAAGGACAGAAAATCCACCATGAGTACTTGTATCGGAAGCCGTCAAAACCTTGCAGAACGAGTGAACAGTAGGCCTAGGAGGCTCCAGAGCACGTGAATATACACTTTTTGGCTCGGTTTGCTACAAATAGTTTCACCCAATCGTAACTCAAACTTTCATAGATTGCGTACTAATAAATTGCAAGCTTGATCCCTAAAAATTATGAGCGCAAGCAAATATAACAATTTTTCCAATAAAAAAAAGATGCAAGACTTTTTTCTTACATCTACTTCTGGCATCAGAGTAATTTGTGCATAAACCTCATCGGTTTCTTGTTCAGCCTACAAAACAATCCGTATCATGATTTATTAACCATTCTACAACTAAATTTACCACTGCAATACTTTTGCTTGCGAAACCATAAAAACAAAATTTTCTGCACATTTACAGCAAGTGTTTATGAACTAAACTAAACTAAATCGAGGTTATGGTCTGGGAAAGACAAGTTGGGTTAAGGAGATGAAATTTTCTTGCCAAAATCTCACTAGACAGCCCTTTTTTTGCGCCAATATTTCAATATACCCTTACTCCTTTCTCACCCCTAACCAATCCACTATTTTTCTTACCGAGTCGTTCTGCTGCAATTTTCTTCCTCGCCTCGAACCCAAAAGAAGGCTACTTTAACATTTTTACCCAGGATCTTTTTCACCTTTAGCATAAAAAGAGGACTTCTATATTTTCTCAACTAGATTTCACAATTAACAAAAGTATAATGAAGAACAGGGTTGATAGGACCATACCAGTAGCTGAATGTTCATAACACGGCAAAGGATCTTTGAGGAAAGATTGAACGTTGGTGTCCTCTCATTTAACTCCTGATTTGTTGATGCTTCCAACTAAACAAACCCCAAAAACAGCACAAGTTTCAACTCCAAATTAAATCCCATAAAAATCCCACATACAGAAATTCAAGATTATCTTAATTTCAAGAATAAATCTCCATTATTCCATACAAAGATCTGAACTTTCAAGCACCCACAAAAGAAAATTTAGAAGTAATAAAATACTGACTTGTTCCATGTGACCTTGTGGAAAATAGTAAACTCTTTCTCTCATTTTTGGAATATCCACCAACGGACCTGCACAAGCCTTCCATAGCTCTGGATACAAAACATCCTCAACGCTATACCCTGAAATTTCAAAAGAAGAAGAAAAAAACCCCAAAATTCATTTCCCAAACAGGAACAAAAACACTTGTGGGAGAACCAAAAAAAAATTAGTGATGATCAATTTAAATTTTTAACCTTCAGATGGAGAACTGCTTTTCTGCTGAGAAAATGACCTTGCCATGATTTAAGCTCCTCTTGTTTTGATAAAGAAACTGATCTTTAAATCCTCACTCAAAGTTCATATAATTGATTATGGCTAATAGAAAAACAATATAATATACACGTTCCTACACTCCTTTATGTATGAACTGAATTCACCTCTTACACAGTATTAAAAGCATTAAACACTACAAATGGAAAAACCCAGCATATAAAATGAATTGAAAGGCTAATTGAAAGCTGTGACGGTTACATTTGCGCAGGAAAACCAGCTTCTATTAAGCAAAAATGTAAAGAGCGTATGCATATTTCAAAGGGAGATGTGAAACGAAGACCGCTCAGAATCCCAAGAAACAGCTTATTACACGCCTTGATTCATCTCTCTCTCTCTCTCTATCTCTCTACGTACATGATAATATATGTGTATGTATATATTGTTCTCATATAACGTGGGGTTAGGTTGTCTCCTCCTGCTCTACAGCGGACTGTGGAGGGTGGGGTGCTACCTAACTACAGCTAATGTATAGTACTGGACGGCTGTTATGACGACATTTTTTTGACGGAAAAGTGGGGTCAATACTCAATCCTAGCCGTGGTCGTTCCGTTTTAACGGTGGCAGGTTAAGGTAGGGAACTTTCAGAAATATTGTTGATCGTCAAAAGAAAATTGCACTAGTGGTTCCCAAACTAGTGAGGCAGTTGCATTGTCATCCCTGACCATCTCTGTTTTTCTCGGGAGCTTATTTCAACATACTCAACACAACCACCAAATGTTCAAGAAATGTTGAAACTATTTCCCTTTATACTTATCATCCTATTGAGTTGCATTCAACTTCAAAATATTATTTAAAGTTAGTAATTAAAACGATTATATACTCGATAATAGGTAGATCGACACGAAACAATAATATATTATTTTCGTATTTAGACTAGATTAGCTACACGAATATGAGTACTCATTGAAGTCCAATGGTGGATTTAGTGTTGGATAGCACAGGCCAGCTAATCCCAATTATTTTATTTTTTTCCCTTCATAAAAAATATTTTTTAAAATGTAAAAAAAATCGAAGTTCTGGAAGAATTAAAATAATTTAGATAAGTCGACTATGTTCTATTGGGTCAAAAGCCTTTAAGTGAGTAAGCGAGAAACAAGAACAAATTTACCTCTTCACTCCAATTTACATAATTTTCGCCATGTTGGATTGAATGGCACACAGTCGATAAGTCTAACATAATTTCCCAATGCAAATAGCCCAACCCTAACTTCGACCTTATTTGAGTTTTTGTTATATTTCAAATGTTTTTGTGAAGTTCAAAATGCTAATGAGCTTATGCCAATAATAACTTACGGAGTGGACTCAAGTATCAAGAAAAAAGTATCAATTTATTAGAAAATATTTATACTGAATTATCCAGGATTTAACTAAATAATTGACGAATTTATCAAATACTATTAATTCTATTTAGTATTTTCGCACGTTCACTTTAATCCAACACACCAAACATGTACACATAAGAAGTGACTTCGAGAAAATAAGCCTTAATTTGTAGTTGTAAGATTGAATCGATTAATTTTTTGTGTTGCTTTTTAACAATCTAATTTTGCACCATTTATATTTGAGAAATTATTCAAATAATTATTTCCTAAACAAAACTAACGCCGTTAAATCGCGTCGCCGTCTAATTGGTTGGGCTGCTCCGGGGCAGGCAACAGGCTTGGCTCCAGTAAGCCCGGCAAAGAATTTTCATCAAATCAAGCATTTCCCATTCAATATGACCTCCAGGTTATAACTTAATTACAAAGATGCCACTATTCGGGGGCCCCAGCCAGAACACGTGAGTACTGTTTTTTAGCCTTTTACTCTATGGTTGGATCTGTACGAGTGCTTGCAGTGGTCCTTATTCGGTTCAATTCATCAGAATAATCCGACGGGTAATAGGCTGACACGTGTTAGGCTGGTCCCCGTCTATTTTATCTTTTGTCTGCAAAGGTTTTGGACCAGTAGATATTACTGTGCTACACGTTTAATGTAAAACATGTGACCATGTCCATTGTTTTTGTTGTTACTCTAATTTCAATTTTATGTTGTTGCAATAATTTGCAATGTTTCGATATTCAATGACTCGATTTTGTAGTAAATTTAAATAAATAAATAAATAATTTTGAATGTGAACTGACCTGTTATAAATAAATAAATAAAAGATTTTCTCGTGAGATACAAACCTCTTAATAATTTAGCTCCTCTTTTGGTCCCCCATTATGTGATGTTATAATTTTTGGAATAATGATCTTTTGAAGAATGTGTGGTTGAAAAAAAAGTAAAATTTTTTTTGTTTATGTGTAATATTATTTTATTAAAAAATGTGTGATTAAAAAAAAGAGAAAAATGTATTATAAATTTAATGGGAGTCAAGCGGGGGCTTAATATAGGCTGAAGATATTCACACCACATATTTTAATAATTAGACTACATTTTAATTATATGAAAGCTTCATTACTTTTGTACATTATCATATTTATGTCTCGAAAATTTTTTACTGAATTCTTATTTTTAAATTAATATAAATTGTTCACGATTCTAGTTTTTCTTCAAAATTTTCTTTAAGATAAGAGTAAGATTCATTGTTTTATTGTAATTTTAAATAAGCAAAATAAATAATAATGTAAAAATATGATTAAATATTTGACACTCATTTTTAAAAACATTAATGATATTTTTGGACGAAAATTATGATTAATGACGAAATTTTTTGATCAATGTAATGTTAAAAATAAGAATATGGTGAAAAAAAAAATTAAGGATATAAATGTGATAATGAATAAATATTAATGACCTTTAAGGTAATTAAAATGTGGTGTATTTATTAAAAAAATGTTGTGTGAATATAACCATACTTTTATTATATTGTATTTTTATCATTTAAAGTTTTCTATAGCATCGTTTAAGAATATACCAATTTATCCTATATTTGACCCCTTCTCATTGCCTAAATTCACTTATAATATGCTCATTGACCCAACTTTTATTTACAAATTCATTCCTCAATTGAAAATATTAATCGTCAATTGACATGGTCTTAGGTTACGCATTAGAAAAATATTCATTCAGAGTCAACATAAGTAGTCTTGGAGTTCTATATCGCCATCCAAGAAGTAGTTCGAGATATTTAAGCGATATAGTATTTTCAATCTTACATACTCACGCAAGATAATGGCTTTTTTATATTCTTGAAATTTGACTATTTGTTTAAATTTTAGGCTTATCGAATTGAACTTTTATGAAATCAAGTGTAACTTCTAAAAAGAAATCACGAGACTTCTAAGTTCTACATGTTTAAAACTTAACTTATTGGAGAAGTCTTGATCGACTCGACTATAGAATTGGCCAGCATTACGGACATAATCGAATGTGGACAAAAGAATATAATCAAATTAGTTATTTGCCTGCTTTTTAATTTATTAATGATAATTACTTTGCATCTTTAGTTTATTAAGCAACTCATGGCCCCCTTAAAGGAGATATAGACAAGAAAGTACCTTAGCATGAATACATCTTTACAAGTTGTAATTATTTATTAAATAATAATATCATCATCTAATTTTAATTTATACTTAACAAACCATGCAATGTAGATAGAATTTCATTCTTTTGATTATGTTATGTTCGGTATGTTATAGAACAATATTAAACAATACAATTGGTCGATTTCATCAAATATATGTTCTCTAAAACTCGACTCGATCTCCTTCCTCTACATTAAACAAAGTAGATGAAGGGACCATACCAAATATGTTATAATGTTTTTTTATAAAAATATTCAATAAATCCATGTTATATGGATTAAGCTTATAAAGTTTGCATTATCATTGCTACTTTGCTATTATGAGCTAAACCCTTTTTTGCTTTTGAGTGGAAAACGTTGGACAAACCAATTACATTAAGGTTATGTGTGTGCTTGTCTGTCCCTATTCTTTAATCAGGCAAGCGGCTACATTAATTATGCACGCCACTTGGTATTAAAAGCCGGTTAAGTTACAAACAATTTTGCTTTTGATCTACGGCATGTTTGATAGGGTTTCGTTTTTGCTTCTGCTTTCTCGAAGAACTTCTTGAATAAATTACGTTAGATCAAATTTTCTTAAAATTAAATAAAACACTTACAGAAAATTATGCAAACATGTTTAAATACAGCTTCTTAATTTCAGAACCAAATTTTGACTTTTCAAAAATAATGCCTTAAACTTTTATACGTGTGGAGTTCAATTAAACCATTTACTTTTCTTTCTTGATTGTCGATTGACTTTATAATTGAACTACTTGTAATGTAAAGAGGGAGAAAAGAGACATGAATTTGGCATGATGAAACCTTGAATCGACAAGCTTGTGTTATTATTGTCGGCTTGATATTAATGCGGTAGAAATTGAAAATATTTAATAGAAGAATGACAACAAAAGCATGATAATATTTGGACAAGGAAAGTAGGTAATAATATAATTGCTACACCCATGTGGAGACCAATTTGAGGTATTGTTGTTTGGCTACCTTAAAATACCAATTTAAAGTACATCAACTCTTCTTCCCTTCTTTCCAGCTCTCCCCACCTAGGGTTTTGACTCTTTCTTGAGATAGATAGATATATATATATATATAGAGATAGGAGTTTGCTCAAAATCGATAAGAGACGACAAATTTTTATTTAAATTTAGTTTCCATATTATAACAAGTTGAATTTTGATACGTTTGTAACAATATCAACTCAATCGATTGAATTAAATACGTATATCAAAATATATTAATCAAGTTGTTTTCATTTTGGGCCGACAAAAATTCTCATTTACATCCCAAATTTGATTGTTTTTCAAGTTGAGGCCAAACAGGGGCTAAATAAAATAGTGATTGGACCAACTAATTTCTCCAACAATATTGGCAAGCCCACAAGTTAATTTTGAGCTAGTAGTTTAGGCTATTAGGGGCATATTAAAGCGGGCTAACCAGTTCATTTTGACACTTCTATTTTTATATATCCAGCAAACCATCCATGATGTCTTTCCAGCTCTCTCCCCACCTAGGTCTTGGACCACGTCTGCCTTCTTTTTCTGAGATAGAGATTGGAGTTCGTTCAAATATCGATATGGGACAACAAATTTTTATTTAAATTTAGTTTGCAAATTGTAATAAGTTGAGTTTTGATACGTATTTAAGATTATTAACTCGATCCATTGAATTAAATATTTAGCCAACACATTCTTTCAGAATACATTCTTTCAAAACTCATTTTCAACCACACATTTTTCAATAAAATAATATTTTTCATCACATCAATAACGTTTCCTTACTTTTTAACCACATATTTCTCATAATATCACTATTTAAAATACATTATTTCCTCAATAATATCTATCAAACACACCCTGATTTTGGGTCGACAAAAATTCTCACTTTCATCTCAAATTTGATTGCTTTTAAGTTGGGCGGACCAACTAAATTTCCAACAATATTGACAAGCCCACAAGTTGATCCAGTCTTAGAATTTTGGCAAGTAGTTTAGGCTTTGTAACGGGTATAAATAGGGGGCATATGAAAGCGGACTAACCTGTTCATTTTGATACCTCTATTTTTATATTCAGCAAAACATCGATGATGTCTGACATGTTTAGTATTTTTATCAAAAGTAATGAGTAAGTACGAGGAAAATATATTTCTATTGTTTTAATTAATTCAATCTAGTCGAATGCATTAAAAATAGAATACCGAGATGATGAGTCAAGAAAAGAACCATGTTATCATCATGCAATTGAACCAAATTTAGATCCCAAATTTGGCCAATGGCACGCTAAACAAGAATCTTGTGTAATCAAGTAATTAATTCATGTGAAAAGAATAATTAACTTTTGGTAATGCTTATATTTAATTTAGCCAATTAGATTGACATACGATATATCCACTAATTAGGATAATTAATTAATATGGAATGGAGGATTACCATTAACTTGATTAAAGAGAAATAACTTGATTAATTTTGTCTTCAATTAGAGGATAAATATCTAATTATAAAATATTGATGGTTAATATGCAATTAACAGTGTTATTAAAGATCATATCAAGTCGGTTGACGGTTTAAAAGTTTGTTCGATTATAAATAAAAAAGCACAAATTCTAAAATCGTTCAATGGCCTAAGTGTGAACAGAGACCCATGTATGTTGGCAAGCCTAATCATGTTCTCTTACCCCTGTTAATGCGACGATCTGCTTCGTCTAGTATCGTCATGATTTGTGTTCTTCCCTCCACAAGTCTTCTATGGTGTTCAACGTTCATCTGATATAAACGAATATTCTTGTCATCTAGCCCTCGTGGTGTTCGTTGACGGGGGCAAACTAGAGCTTAGCAAGAGGGACACTTAGATCCACCAACTTCATTCTTCAGAAAAGCAAGTCAATCAGCGGGGGAAAACTATAAAGGATAGGGGTATTAGGTATACTCCAGTAATTTCTGTTTAGTTCTTTCCCTCTTACCTTTTGTCTAAGTAGCGAGAAACTATGCAACGGTTGAAGGATATTTATATTAGGTTGAATTTTTTGTTCATTATCTCTGTTCGCATAGTATTATATTGAAAGAGAAGAAAAAAAATTGATGTCATGATGTGGCAACAGACGGACCCCACATATTACATACAACTTGTTGGGGGATATGGTATAATGTTGTTTTGTATGTTGATAACAAAATAACGAATTTAACAACACGGGAATGAAGTTTAATAGAGTACCAATTTGGTAGAAACCAAAAGTAGAGATGAAGAAGAAGAAGAAAAATGGATGAAAGGATCCGATGCAAGTGATAACACTATTTCTTTAAGACAAATTTACCTCCGCAAAGGTGTTAACGGAGTAATGGCAATTGTCTATCAAAATACAACATATTACTTCCTTGTAATAGAAGTACTTTAAACTACAAGGCATCCACGAACTCGAACGAATTTTTCTATCTCCAAAGATTGATTTTGAATGCAAAGTTTTAGAGAGTTTTGAGAAGAATTTTGATGTAAGACTCAAGAATATTATTTGGGATGTCTAAATGACATCCAAAGGGTCCAATATATAGATGTGGAGGGGTTGTAGATGGAAAGACACGTCCCAAAACTCAGCAATTTTTACCAAAGGTCGCAGCCTTTGCTTTCGCTCGCTTGCCGCCTGTGCGTTAAAAGCAGAAAGTCTGTCGCTCGTTTGGCCCTGGGCTATCGCTCAGCGACAGTTATAGGGGTTGAAAATCGAATTTTTGCTTCAACTTTGGACCACAATTTCTCATTTATCCGGAATTAATTTTGAGATTCCAAACATACCACGATTATCTACTCGACAAATAGAACAAGTTAATCTATTTATTTTCATAATTTGGCTATCGGATCAAGTCTGAATATTTGGATGAAATTGAAACGAAAGTCATTTTTCACATTTTTCATGGTTTTATACTTAACTAGTGCCAAAAGTAGAAAACACGTCGCTTGTCGGCGCTGGACTGGTGCTCGAGCGACAGTTATAGGTGCTAAAATTCAATTTTTTTCTCCCACTTTAGACCACAATTTCTCATTTATCTGAAATTGATTTTGAAATTTCAAATATATCACGATCATCTACTCGACGAGTAGAATAAGTTTATTTATTTATTTTCATAATTTGGCTATCGGATCAAGTTCAAATATTTGGCCAAAGTTGAGATGCAAGTTATTTTTCTCATTTTTCATGGTTTTATATTTAACTAATTTCATCTCCTTTCAAAACAAATTCCAACAATCCCACATATGAGTGTAATTTCGGATATACAAATGATATGCAGATGCTTGGAGAGAGAAAGCGGGAAAAACATTGTATCAAGAGAGATAGTTTCAGGCCTTAAACTTTCCTTAGTAAAATACTATAGGATTTACTTAGCTAATTCATGAACGCGAAATTTTGAACCCTTAGTCGTTGGTGTAAACCAAGATAACAATACTCACACAAATATCTTCCCTAAATCGTTCTGGTTCTCGTAATTGTATTCATTTTGGCCCGAAACACGCTCGAAACACCCTTATGTTTCATAAGTGTTTTTAGAGAATTTTAGCCTCAAACAATTCTCATCGGAATGACCCCACTTCACACTTACGTAGGTAACCTCTGATTATGAGTATTATGCCCTACTCTATTCTACTTAATCAAGATACAGGAATCATTAAAAATGTACTTTAACCTTTTAACATTTTGTAGATCGCACTTTCAATATCATATGAATGTGTAGGAATAATTTTCTAAGTTCTACATTGAATCTTTACAACTTAGTTGTTCACTTGAATTAAGCTCTTGGGATTTTCAGTTAACAAGGTGGGTTACCATTACAAAGACTCTTACGTAGTATGCTTTAATTCAATTTCTTTTTATAGGCAACATATTTGATCTTTCGGTAAGTCTTTTGTATGTGGATCCGCAATGTTCTCCTTAGATTTCACATAATCTATGAAGATAATGCTATTTGAGATCAATTGCTTAATGATATTGTGCCACAATGTATATGTCTAGACTTACTATTATACATGATGCTTTGTGCTCTTCCAATAGCTGATTGACTATCACAATGTATACTTATTGCAGATATCGACTTAGGCCAACATGGAATAACTTCCAAAAAGTTATGAAGTCATTCTGCTTCTTCACCTATTTTATCCAAAGCAATAAACTACGATTTATCGTTGATCGAGCTATACAAATTTGCTTTGTAGACTTTCATGACACAACAGTCCCACCTATGATAATATATAACCACTAGTAGACATGGAATCCTTCATGTCGGATATTCAATTCGCATCATAATATCAATTCAATATTGCAAGATATCTTGTGGAGTGTAATCCAAATGTTGAATTATGTTTTAAATACCTAAGAACTCTAGTCAAAGTCTTCCAACGATCATAGTTTGGATTACTTGTAAATCTACTAAATTTATTCACAGCAAATGCCATATTCCATCAAGTGAAGTTTGTAATGTACATTAGACTACATATAACCTATGAATACTTTAATAGTGATAATGATTCACGCATATTCTTAACTCGGTGTAGATTTAAGTCGATAGGGATTTTCGTAGGATTTTCCTCAAATTCATTAAATCTCTTTAGTACACTCTCAACATAATGAGATTGGGAAAGTACTATTCCTTCAAATATTTTAAAGATCTTAATCCCAAATATCATATCAACCATACCTATGTCTTTTATGTCAAAATATTTCGTTAAACATTTTCTTGGTGTGTATGCTTATTTCATGACTATTGCCCATAATCAATATGTTGTCTACATATATACAATTACATCGGTCTTTGGTGTATGTTTTATGTATACACATTTATCACATTCATTAATTTTAAATTCATTTGACAACATTATTTTGTTAAAATTTTAATGTCGTTATTTAAGAGCTTGTTTCAATCAATTTATGGATTTAACGAGTTATGTAATGTAGCAATTGCAATTAGCAACATTATCGAAGTGATTTTAATCACAGGTGAGTAGGTGTCAAAGAAGTTAAGTCCTTCCTTTTGCCTATATTATTTGACAACCAATCTAGCCTTATATTTATTGATGGACCCATCCGTTTTAATTTTTTCTTGAAAATCCATTTACACCATAAAAACTTATTCTCGGGTGGTAAATCAACAAACTCCCAAGTATAGTTTTACATTATAGAATCTATCTTACTATTGATAGCTTCTTTTCAATGCGGTGCTTCCAATGTAGACATACTTCATTGAATGTCTTTGGATCATTTTCTACCATATAGGTTAGATAATCAGGTCCAAAAGAGTAGATGTTCCAACCCTTTTACTTTGCCTTGGTTCTTCATCATTTGAAGTACCATTTGTAGTTTCATAAATTCTTTTATTCGAACTTACATTTTCCTTTTCTTTGCATGGAAATATATATTTGAAAAATGATGCATTTCTCGATTCTATTATGGTGACTTCATGTATGTTTTGAACATCTGATTTATGAACAAGAAAATGATATACACTACTATTATTGGCGTATCCAATAAATATACAATCAATCGTGTTAGAACCAATTTTCACTTGTTCAGCTTTGGTACTTCATCCTTAACCAAATACCCCACACTTTCAAATGTTTATAAAAAGGAGGATAGCATTTCCATAATTCATATGGAGTTTCATCCATTTTCTGTAAAGGTATCTTGTTTAGAATGCTATTTGCAAAAAAATATATCTTTTCCCCACAAGTTCTTGGGCAGGCTCAAACTTATCAACATTGCATTCATCATTTCCTTAAGAGTTTGGTTTTTGAGTTCGGCAACACAATTCGATTGAGGTGAGTAAGGTGTTATTGTTTAATGAATGATTCCATGTTCGAAACAATATTCTTCAAAAGGTGTCCCGTATTCTCCTCCTATATCACTACGAATAGGGGTGGGCAAAAAAATCGAAAAACCGACCAAACTGACCAAACCAAATCGACTTGGGTCGGTTT
>CAIGRT010122254.1:0-10998 GCA_903798405.1 Fraxinus platypoda | reverse complement strand
GTATGTCTACCAACTATATAAGTACGCTCCACAATTAAGAGCTGATGAAAGACCAATACTCTATGTTGCACGAACACGGACTCGTGTGCTTGATACGACACTAACACGTAGTGACATGTTAATTTAAAATCTTTAAAATTGTAGATTTACATATTCTATCTTTATGTTTATACTTTTTTATCTTTTGATATAATCAATTGTTTTTTTAATAGTAGCTATTTATTATATTAAAATAACTTTAAGTTAATCTAGATAATACACTGTCATAGAAGGAAAAATACATATAGTGAAGGTCATGGAGTGTCCGAGTGTCGGTGACGGAGATGACATGACATGTGTCAGACACGGACATGCAACTCCAGTAGGAGTGCTCGTGCACTATAGCCAATACTTTGCCTTCCCTCCTGTTTTGATTCAGAACAATCTCCTTTTAATTTCACGTGCACTGTCTTTGGTTGTTTCAGGTTTATGCCATTGGAGGATTCTTCATATTGCGGTGGGCATGGAAAAGATGGAATGAGCGTAAAGGAGATAAGAAGTCCAGCGATGAACCTCCTCCAGCTCACGATTAATATTTATTGATGACTTGTTGGATAGGGAAGTCATGGTAACTAGTAATCTGTGGTGTACTACAAATAGCTCGTAGTTCTTTGACTTTGCACCATGAAAATCTTAAGTTCAGTCAGTGAATCACACGTCTTGAAGTTGATATATTGTTTCATATCCCTTTAATTTTGAGAATTACCTTTGTGTGTTTAGTTATATATATATATTGATGCGGACATCACAATTTATGTTATTGTTGATTTTTATTAATTACGTTTTTTTATTATTATTGGACTTGTAATAGTGGGTTGGTCCAAGCCCGTCACTAGTAGGTTATGTTTTTACAATTTATTGGATTTTTCATAGTAGTTGGAACAGTTGATGAATTGATAAAATTAAGATTGGTTGCAACCAAGGCTTCTCTTTTTCCCCTGATTCTTTCTGGCTTCTTTCCCCCTTCTTCTTCTTCTTTTGTCTTATGTTGTTTATTAATTCTATGGTGAAATCTCAATCCATCCTGCATCAAAATTGGTATCAGAGCTAAAACCTGATTATCTTTATCAACTCTCGGTAAAAACAACCGCCACCTCAACACATATGCAGCCATTTACCCACAACTTATGCTCAGCCATTTACACAAATAACCAAGATCTTTTGCCAACTTCTGTCATCATTCCCAAAAAGCCAGATTTCTGCAAACCACCATCTCACGTTGTCGTTTCGTGCCGTTGCTTTGTTGTTCAGTAAGTTCTTTGTTACTATTCTTCAAAGATAGGCCCGAATATACCAAAAATCCAAAAGCCAAACTGCAACTGTTACCAACAAACTCTCCTTCATCTTAAATAGACACCCACACACAAAAATAAAAAATTCCACCGTCGTAGACTTTCCACAGAAATCCCGTGCACTTGGTAATTGGCACCTTCAATAACCTTCAACCACACCTACTCGACTCCGCTGCACCAATCGAACCACGTAATCCTCCCACATCTAATTCTGTCAAACACTAGTAACAACCAATCGACAGCCACACTCAGTTCCTGTCTGCTGGAGCTTTCTATCCAATTTTGAGCAAAATTATAACCGTTGAAGGGGCCCCACCGGCAGCCATTGTTGACTTGCATCTCCCATGCATTTTGGAAAATAGTGCTCCAACGGGTGGAAAAACAATTTTCTGTGTTGAACAAGCTGCTCCAGACAGGGCCTCAATCGCCAGTTTTCCTCGCTCACGTTGCTCGCTCTCTCAACATACACCCGTCGTTCTCTCTTTCTCGCGCTCCGATCTTCAAGAAACCTCACCGACAGTTGGCTCGCGTTCCAGTCTTCACGATTAATTGGGCTCAATTTTTTATTTAAGCCCTAGTTGTATTTTGGGGCTCAGTTTAGTGGGCTTCAGTTTTTTTTTTTTTTGGTTTTCTTGTTTGTAACTTGGGCTCAATTATATAATCTTTGATTAGTGTCAAAAAATAAAAAAAGAATCTGGTATAGTATTGTTTTGGGACTCAGCGTGGTCAGTTATTCATGACTAGAGGGTAATTTTATTGGTACTTTGGGCCTCGGTTTGGGATCCTAGTTTTGTAATTTACTTTTAGTAAAAAAAAAAGTGAAAAAAGAATATAGTGTGACAAAAAAAGTGTGAAAAAAATGTAAAAAAGAGAGCGAATTTTCTAACGTTAATCGCAGTGAATTTTTATTCTTATTGTTTGATGGTCGCTCAAACGATTCAGTTGTCGCCAACTGTAGCAGTGCCAAATGAAAAATCACGATTGGGGCATTGTTGGACTCTTTTCAGTCCCGTGAGGTAACAATTTTATTATATTAAACATGTACTTTTATTTTAATGTTTTGGCTTGTCAATTTTTAGAATAAAAAAAATGTTATGGCATAAATACCAAACGTTAGGAGTCCACTTGTTAACAAATAGAAGGAAACTTCTTCAATTTTCATTGTCTGTTAATGAGCTCATATCGTTACTTGAATACACTGAGTATCCACTTTCCCAAATGGACCAATTGCCTGCTGTTTCCATGCTCACGTCTATTAATACAGTTAGCACAACATTGGTCCCAAGTAAACTATTAAGACATCTCGATTTTGCTATACAAGTAGCAGTTGTTTCTTGCCTTGGTGAAATATTCCGAATCACAGCACCNACTTTCCCAAATGGACCAATTGCCTGCTGTTTCCATGCTCACGTCTATTAATACAGTTAGCACAACATTGGTCCCAAGTAAACTATTAAGACATCTCGATTTTGCTATACAAGTAGCAGTTGTTTCTTGCCTTGGTGAAATATTCCGAATCACAGCACCTGATCCCCCTTTCTGTGATGAAATAATGCAAGACATTTTTCCCTCGATTATATCATCATTTGCATTTCTCACGAGCACATCCATCAATTTGTATGCTACGGCAGTTAGGATACTAGATACTATGGCTAATGCGAAGTATTGCCATATCATGTTGGACCTAGATTGTAAACGTATGATAATTGACATGTTCCAACACTTTCTTGTAGCTTTAAACGGAAATCATGTAAGGAATATCTTCACATCCATAGAGACTATCATGACCTTTACATTGGAAGAAAGTGACAATATTCCTTTAGATCTGATTACCCTTCTTTTGGATAGTGTTCAAAATAAACACAGGGAGTGTTCTCCTATTAAATTTAGTGTTGTGGAAAGAATTTTTGAGAAATGTGCTGACACAATCAAACCTTACTTGTCGGAGCTATAAAATCTTTAAGGGTTTGTTTACATGATTATATTGCAGTACTTTCCTCCATTTTCACAGNGAGCTATAAAATCTTTAGGGGTTTGTTTAAATGATTATAGTGCAGTTTTTTCCTCCATTGTCACAGAAGTCAAGAGTTGTGAATAGTATATTGTGTCCCCTATTGTGACTGCATCTGTAACTGATACACGTAACATTGACATAATTGAGAAGTTACCTAAAGCAATACCATTAAAGTCAGACATTTCAGATAGCCTAGATCTCATGCCTACTAGGTACATGACTTTTATGTTGAATTTGTTTTAGTTCTCTCAATTACATGAGATTCAACGGGTTGCCACATTGTTTTCTAAGACCATTACTCGATTGCACACTCTTCCTATCGACATTAGGATGTTGCCCATTAATAATCGACATACTTTGTTAGCTAATCATGCCGTTGACAATGTTCTTAAATTTCATGCCAAATTAAAAGGTCAAATCATTTTCAATCATGAAATTTTTTAACTTACTTTCGAGGTACAATATATGTTAGGGTACCCTATTGAAAATTACTATACTTTATTGGGCATTTCTCTTATCCGTTTTCCTAAAAACGTGAAGAAAACGTTTTTGGATCATTCACATAAAGATTTTCTATTTGACTGACCATCTCACTTAAATGAAAGTTATATTTTCAATACAGAAGAATTGTTTCCTAATCGGGGCCCATTCGAGCCTTCGATGTTGCGATCATTTTTCTCTACAAACCAGTCTGCGGTGCTAGCTTCTTATGCTCCTCATTATACACAACAAAATGAAAGTTTTAAAGATTAGTTGCATTGCATGAGTATTTGTTATTCGGAGTCCAATATCAATACTTGATTAGATGGAGAGATCGTCTCCCTTGGTCGGATCATATTCTTGGGAATAAGTTGCAGTTTTCGTTACTATCAAGCATAGATTTTCGATATTTGATTTTTACGAAAGACCGTCCCCCGTGGTTGAAGTTTATCCACTCGACAGAGTCAAGTATTCTCCCACCCCGAGAGTGTTGATGCGGACATCACGATTTATGTTATTGTTGCTTTTTATTAAATACGTTTTTTATTATTACGGGCTCGTAGTAGTGGGTTGGCCCAAGCCCGTCACTAATATGTTAGGTTTTTACTATTTATTGGATTCATAGTAGTTGGAATAGTTGATGAATTGATAAAATTAAGATTGGTTGCAACCAACGTTTCTCTTTTTCCCCGATTCTTTCTGGCTTCTTTCCCCCTTCTTCTTCTTTATCTTATGTTGTTTATTAATTCGATGGTGAAATCTCAATCCATCCCGCATCATATATACATGTGTGTGTAAAGAGTAATGATGTGCTAAGCACCGTGCTTAGTTTATGCTAAGCACCTTGCTTAGGATATCAAATTCGTGTATATATATAAAATATACTTGTTGATGCAACTTAAAACTGACTCCAAAATGTATCAAAATTTAGCTCTTTTACGCCAGCTGCGGCTTCTGCTCAAACTCAGTGTTTGCATGACATAGTTTGTGTCTTTTCAATAACATTCTGAACTTGAAATGCTTGTTTGTGCAAATTTGAGAAAATGTTTAGTCAACTGTACTTAGAGAAGAAAGGAGGAAAAAATCATTAAGAAATTTTCTTTATTCTAACGGAAATTTTTGGGACTGTACTGGTCAAGACATGGCTATGTTTGGACATAGTACTTGTTAGGACATGACAGTAAAATGGACAAGACTTGAAATTTTTTCTTCTTTAAGACTGTATTGTGTTGCCCAGACCTCCTTTCCAGACATCTAATAAATGATTAAACTTACAGGAACAGAAAGGGGGAAAAAAGCAGCTCATTAATTTGTCTTTCTTTACAATTTTGCCTTCCTGTCCTGGCATCAGAATATCTTTAGCATACAGAAACACCATTTATACATGTTGCATTGTATGTGGATATCTTTAGCATACAGAAACGCGATTTACACGTAGTTGCATTGCTTGTATGTGAAAAATTTTGTGCTTAAACTCCAACTGTTGACATGAGTTTGATTCCTAGGATTTGTTTTCAAGGAATGGGTAGTCTGTGTAGCCAATGACGGGATCATGCGTGTAAAACGTATTTCTATCATACTTGTTGAGTACTGAATTAAACTCAAATCTTCTTGGCAAATCCGGGTTAGCCAAGAACAGGCGCCCGAATGCAACAAGATCAGCACCACCCCTGCTGATAACGTCACTTCCATCGCCCCTGTTGTATCCTCCTGCAACAATGAAAGTCCCTGTGAAAGCTTTTCTCATAGGTAGTAGGTAACTTTTAGTTTCCTGCTTGTCAAATTGAGTGATCATTCGTGGCTCAATAACATGACAGTACAGTATGCTATATTTGTTCAATGCCTCGGCCATGTAGAGGGCGAGGGCATCAGGGTTCGAATCTCCACTGTCGTTGTAATTGGCATATGGAGAGAGCCTAATTCCAACTCTGTGAGCTCCAATTTCTTCTGCTACTGCTGTTACTATCTCTAATGGAAATCGACAACGATTTTCTATGCTCCCTCCATATTCGTCTGTTCTGTCATTCACTTGGTCTTTCATGAATTGGTCGACCAGGTAACCGTTTGCTCCATGAATCTCTACCCCGTCAAAACCTGTGTAAGCAGTCATGAGTTGAAATATTTACTATTTAGTCAGACTGATTAATATGCATGGATCATTAGAGTGATATAGTAAGATAATACCTGCTTCAACCGCATTTTTGGCTGTCGTTCTAAAATCACTGACGACTTGAGATATTTCCTCCACTGTTAAACGATGTGGGGGTGAAAAATTTGCTCCTCCAGAGCCATCGATATGGTGCTCGACTTGAATGGCTTTGTCAGTACAAGAAATTGGAGGAAGTGGTAATCCGACTTTTGGAAGTTATCAAGAATTAAAAAAAGAGTTAATTTTGTATCAGAAATTGTATAAATTTCCGTTTAATAAGGTTAAACCTTGGATAAGCGAAAGAGGGTTTACTATAATTTGAAACTCTGCCGGCATGCCAAAGTTGGCAGAAGAATATGCCCCCTTTCTCATGAACTGCTTTTACAATTGGCTTCCATGCTTGTGTTTGTTCTTTTGTCCAAATGCCTGGAGTATGTGGATATCTTCAACCAGGAAAAAAAAACTTGTAAACTGAAGGTAAAGTATTAATAAATGTTGAAAAATTAAAAAGATAGATTTAATATGAAAATATATTGAAGGAACTTGAGAAGAACAACACTTTATTAATCATCAAGCTCAATTAACATTGTGAATACATTGATCTATTTATAGGCTAAACTATATAACAAACTAACTACATAACAAATAGAAGAAGGATCTAGAATAAACATCTAATAACAAATAGGAGAAGGATCTAGAAGAAAGATCTAATATTGGAATATTCTAGCACTCCCCCTCAAGATGGAACATCTTGAATTGTAGAGAGAAGAATAGAGATGCAAGAGAAGCCGTGGTCAACAATAATGTCCAGCGGAGAAGCAATCCAGAGAAAAACAGCAACATAATTCAACCGGAATAAGTGAGCATCCATGGCTCTAAAACCGGGCATTTGCTGAAGACAAACATCATCAACATTGATGAGTAAAAGGAAAACTGGAAATGCTAAACAAACTCCAGCAAGGAAATGTATCTCTCTACGCTCTCTGATTTTTTATTTTTATTATTATTATTATTATTATTATTATTTCACAACAGCATATTTGAAGTAAATCTCAGAATCCAACATAATTCACTACCACGTTACATGAATCCATACCACTGCAAATACACAATTACTGTGGTCTACTAACGGGTCCAAGTGCTTCAACAGTGACTACACTATTTCCCCTGATGACCACCATGCCAATTTCATTTTTCTCATTGACATTCACTTCGACAGTGTTGTCCTCCACCAGGTTCATAAACTGATCAAAACCACGAAGTGTTCCAACCACCATCTGATTCGCATTCAGCTTGATTTGCAACTTCTTGTCCACGTACTTTTTAAGATCCGGAGGCTGGCCTGATTTGCTCATGATTAGAACCTTGGCCGGAGAAAGTTTTAGAGAGACGTTAAAGGGTTGGTGAGCTCGAAGAGAAAGAACGCTGTGGAGGCGAGTGAATCTGAGTCCAAGCGGTTGAAAATATGGCTGGGAAAGAAGAAATTGGATGATAGTGACAGCGAGGATATGGATGAGGACGATAGTGATTGACAACACAAAAGAGGAGAATGAGAAGTCTATCGTTATCGATAATGGGAACCATTCAGATTCCAGTAAGGAAGCAGAGGGAAGTTCAAGTTCAGTTACTGGAGGGAAACTTGATGCTGATAAAGGTTCCTCTAGCATTGGCTCTGAGGAAGAGGATACTGTTGTGGAAGAGGATACTGTTTTAGAAGAGGTCTGGATGCATGTGCAAATAACGGTGATGAGGAAAATAAGACTGAAACTGCCTTGGCGATTCTTGAAGGAAGTGCAGATCAGAATGCAGAAAGAAATGCCTCAAGAAAAAAAATATTATCCAGCAGGGTGGAACGGAAGCCATTGTGCTCTGATACCATGTTGAAAAATTAAAAAGATAGATTCAATATGAAAATATATTGAAGGAACTTGAGAAGAAAAATACTTTGTTAATCATAAAGCTCAATTAACATTGTGAATACATTGATCTATTTATAGGCTAAACTATCTAACAAACTAACTACATAACAAATAGAATAAGCATCTAGAATAAGCATCTAAGAGAAGGATCTAGAAGAGGGATCTAATATTGGAATATTCCAACAATAAACTCAAAAGTCAACCTTCAACTTATCAGGTTCAAGAATCGTTACACCACTCTGAATCTACTATATTATGCATTGAAATCACATAAATGTATGACTATAGCATTCTTGGTCGAGCTTAAAAGCAGCTAAAAAGTTCTTTTTGTTCGACATGCTGCTGAAAAAGCAAGCTTTTAAGCTTGGCTCTGTTCATTAAATACAGATTACAACTAATTAGAAGTTGCAGTCCAGCAAATTACCCTTGAGCTGTCTCAGAAATTCCAGAGGCTTCACCGATCAAGAATCCACCCTTTGTCGTTCTCTGTGAATAGTAAAGAATTCCCTGCGGCTGTGCAATAAAATTGTATGACCTCGCTCTTGTCATAGGTGCCAAAACTATCCTGCAAAATTTCAAAAATGGGTCATGAATATCCCAAAAAAATCAACCACTTCAAACTTTAAGCTGACAATGAATGAAATTTTAATTTTTTTCATACTCCATACTGCGCATTTCTAAAGATCTTTACATGCCCTCTTATATATACAATTAACCAAAAATGGAATGAATTTACAGAGTTTAAGAATTTGTTTATGATCCAGGGAACAACAATTGATGAGTTCTGATGAACAGATATATGGAAGATCACACACGAACACACACACACCATGGATCTACTCGCCTCCATAGGCGTTTTGACCGAAAACCGAGAACTAACCTGTGTGAAAGATTAAAATTTCCCATTTTGTATGGAGTCAAGAGGGGAATTGAAACGTTCTCAGTTTCCTTTATTTCTTCTTCCATGTTCCTTATCTGTGCAGTATTTCCAAATTAGATGGACACTTACGATATAGAACTGAACAAATATGATGGAGATATCTACTTGTTTCTTGACCTTTTATTATTCTAATAATGTGGAGAAATTACAGACGGAAACGTGTTAGTCTGAAAGGGACAAATACATAATCCTTTGGACCTAATCAACAACACATCTTTTTGTTTTCTTCTTGTTTACGGAAAAGAATATACTCAGAGAAGAGATTGTATATGTCCGTCAAAGACGATATTTGAACGAATACATGTAGTTATTCGGGAAAAACTTTAAGCTTCTAAATGAAACGATTAACATGCCATAGTATGACAAAAACTTAGCCCCTGTTTGGTATAGATTAAAATTAGATTTTTAGTAGATTTTCATAAAAGTTGATGAAATGAGTGATGGAAAAGTTGTGGGCCCATGAAAATTTGTGGTTAAAATTAATTGTTAACCAAATTATAATCTAAACCAAACAGAGGCATAATTTAAGTCTCGCACTTGTCAAACTTTAACTTGAAAAATAATTTAATGTGGTATGTATTTGATAGGAGTCGAAGACATGATCTAAATGATTACATGTGGCTCACTTTAACCATTTTTTAAAAGAGAGAATTAATGTCCATTTTAGAGAATTATTCGACACATTGTTCATGATTCCATAGTTTAACAAAAAGAAGCTTATCACATCTTATAAGATCACATATCATATCATGAAGGAGTTGATATCTACACTCAATAATAATTGTCCACTTTATTCGTGGAAATAAAATATGTTAATCTTAATATTTTATGATATGTAGTGCTATCAAATAATAGCATTAAGAAAACTCAATTTAATTTTTTTAATCATCAAAAAAATTAAGACTACCAATTAAAAATTATGAATTTATGAAGTGTTAGTATATATGCGTCTTTTGTCTCAATAAAACAAGCTACTGATAATAAAATTTGTTTAATACGTAATATTGAACAACACAACTCGAAAATTAGTCTTTAACACTATTCAATTTAATAAACGTTATTTGTTACTAGCTATTGATTCAAAATATATTTCTAGATGGCATGGTTAGAGAAAACGCAGATAAACCCCATACAAAAAGCAATAATAAAGTTGGTTGTCTAGTCAATTCAAGGACCAAAATAAGGACATAATTACTTTCTAGTGACTTTGGAATAGTTTGAAATTCGAGATGTGCTGTGTGTACAGAACACAGCATATAGAACAGATACATAACACTCACATCCGGGGGGGGGGGGGGGGGGGGTTTTGTTTTTTTAAATTTTTAAGAGGAAATATATTATGTACAAAATTCCTGTACCTTATTTGGAGAAAATTATTAGGTTTTTAAATTTCTGGGTCAACTGACGATTTTTGGGGTCAAACTAACGGAAACAGTTATTTTGGACTTGGGCTGTTATTTTTTTAAAAGTTTGCTACCGTGGATGGTACAAATGAAAGGTTTGGGCAAAGTCTGCAACTAGTTGAAAGATTTGATACCTCGGCTGCATTTTTCCTTAAAATTAAAGTTAAAAGATAAAGAGACTGTTGGACTATTTAAAATTTTTACTCTTTAAATTGTAAAATATTTTATTTAAAAATAGAATAATACTATATAGCACCAATCATGTGAGCATGATTGGCCCCATTAAAATTATAATTCATTTTTACTCTATCTTCTTATTAACAACACATTTTCTAATAAAATAATATTATATGTAATTCCTAAACTTTTTCTTATTTTTCAATCATACATTTTTCAAAAAAACAATATTCCACCCATTATAATTACAAATAATGGGGGGCAAAATGAGGGCTTCATTAGATATGTTAATTAAATGTGAAATTGTGTGATCTATTTAATTGTACGTNGGGGGGGGGGGGGGGGGGGGGGGCAAAATGGGGGCTTTATTAGATATGTTAATTAAATGTGAAATTGTGTGATCTATTTAATTGTATGTTTAATATAGTAACACTTAGTGTTATCTAGACTGATATTATAACACAAGTGGTTCCAAATAAAATTACTCTAAAATATATAGAATTTTTTGAAAATGTTCTAACCACGCTGACATGAAACTATATAGTGACGGTTGTACTACATGTATATCACCACTTACAGATTGAT
>CAIGRT010122246.1:0-10220 GCA_903798405.1 Fraxinus platypoda | reverse complement strand
GCAATGGGGGGGCTGGGGTGTGAGGGGTTAATTTTATTATATTACAGTTAAATATTTAATTTAATATAATAATCATGAAATGTAATTAATTAATTCAAGAAAAACCTGAGTTTTGTAATTTAAAACTTTGGTACCTGATTTTTAATTTGCTGAAAGTAAACCCCTGAACCATAAACTTTTCCCAAGAAAATATTTCATATTTAAGAGATTAAGTATGATATATTTCAAAATTAAGAAATAAGGTTTATTATTTCAAAAATCAGATATTAATTAAATTTTATTTGTGAAATAATTAATTAAAATTAGATTTATTAATTAAATATATTAAAGTCACAATATTATATAATTTATGGTAAGAGTTATGTATTAATCATAATTACGGACATCATCATCACAAATCACAAATTTTATAGGTCATAACTCATTTTTAAATTACAAATTTATCAAATTAATAGGTCACGTATTAATCATTTGTTACAAATCACAAAATTTATAAATCATAACTTTTATGGTCACAAAATATCAAATTATTGATCACAACTTAACAAAATTTTCGATTACACATTATTTATTGATCACACATTAACTAATTTATTGATCACAATCAACCAAATAATTTGTGACCACCACCACCATTTGTGACCAACACCTCACCATCATCGCTAACACAACCACCACCACACCATCGCCTCACCAACATTTGCAAAACATAAATAAACGATGGTCTTGGCGAGTCTCACTCTTATTTTTTTTTGGTCCAACCAGACGAATCCCGAAGCCCAACAACAATCTGAAAACGGTGGTGGTGCAGAGCACATCTTCTCGACGATGGTGTTGCTTTGCTCATTACATCTTCGTGTCACTCCGTGCTGGATGCACCACATTTCCAGGGGTTCGCTACACGACCAGAACAACTAGTTTGGCGCTCTTCACTCGAGGCGGCGCTAGGCGCATCTTCTTCCCACGCGACCGCTGCAGGAGAAGCATTGCGCGCAATAAGCGATCAGCCGATCGAAATAGAGAGAGGGTGGGTAAGGAGAGGGATAAAGATAGAAAATAAAGAAAGGTAGAAAGGGAGAGAAAATTTGGGTTTGGTTGTTTGGGAGTTGGAATCGGGTTGTAAATGGGTGTTTAATTTTATTTTTATAAAATTTAAATTACAAATTTTTTAATTATCTTTTATTTTTGAAAAAAAAAATCTTTATTTTGAATTGATAAGTTTAAAACTTTGGTTGCTTGTAATTTTCACAAAATTAAATTACTGCAATTATCTATTTTTTCTTCCCCTAAATTGGGTACATTATGAGTTTTGGGGGATGGCTAAACTTGAAGAGTTTACTTATAGATTACATAAGCAAGTCATAAAATAAGTACATTTTTTTGTTGGTTACTTTTTTTTTTTATTTTTTTTTATAATGATAATTCGGAGTTAGTTTCAGAAAAGTAACTCCGTCTTTGTTAAATGTTAGAAGATTAATATACCATATTTCACAGTATAAATTTACTTTATTTATTTTTTTAAAGTTTAACCAAACATGCTCCAAGTCAAATGTGTAGAAGTTACCACAAAATTTAGGGCTTATGTAAAAAGTTACCACAAAATTCAGGGCTTATTCTGAAGTAAAGCTCAAAAGCTGCTGCAATGAAGAATTCAGCTTTTCTCATTTCTTCACCAATCGTTGCCATTTTAATTTGTAAAATTGAACCAATTGTACTAGTCGATCTTAAATTTTTCATTATAGTTGCACATCAATCATAGTCTCGGTCAAGGGGAGATGGAGGGGGAGCCCAGGCCTGCCTCCCAAGCCCATTTTTTTTTTTTTAAGATAATTTTTTTCCCCTAGCTTCTTCTCCAGTCTCAATCCATATCCTTCACAAGTCGAACCCACACTTTTGGAGCACGGCAAGTTCGACCAATGCACATCACGTGAGACGATAAGAAACGAAATGAAATGGACATAAATTTTAAGTTGTAATCCATTCGACCCTTCAATTTGAGTGGGATAACGTCCTTGTAATCCAAGTTGGGAATCTTTTTTTACATACTTTCTTGTCTCTTTGCTAATATTATAGCATCAAAATTCAAAAAGTTGTCCATCCATATCTTAGTCATGTGGGCTTCCATTTACTCTGAAAAAAGGACTAAATGTGTATACTTGCACGTGCGCCCCTCACGTGAGACCAAACCAATATTTTGTCGCATGACATTATTGTACCACCTGCACTATGCAATGACATCCCTTGTGTCTAGCCCCACAAAAATTCATGCACGGCCCAAGTCTTTAGGGCCAATCATTTGTAAAAAGTGGCCCAGAAATTTTGATATTAACTGAGTAGCTTTTGTCGACAAGAAAAACTCAAATGAGTGAATTAAGTAATTCTAAATTCAGAATAATGTTATTTATGAGGCCATAATACACATAGCTCCACTTTTGAAAGGACAGAAATGAAGAAGTTGACTCGATGGACCCTTTGTTTCAAGGCAACGCCATTGTTCATGCCTAGATTCGGTCTTGCTAACAGACGAGCCCAAACGGGACAATTATAAAGTGACCACACGATCGTATTTTTTTTCATATTTTTTTTAGAGGTTCGGAGAAAGCTGTAATAAATAGACTAGTAAGAACTGACAAAATGGTGAAAGGGGTATAAAAAAGGTACTAGTTTGTATGCATCTTTATTGTGTGGTGGGGGTCCTCCCCGATTACCATGCCATGCAAGAGGCACATTCTCATCTTGTATGATTATGAAACAAGAAAAGTGACATATAATGAGTTAGGGGAGAGGCTGAATTGTTCACCCGTTCAATCAATCATTCCGTCATTCTCGCCCCACCCCCACACCTCCAAAGGTAGAATTGAAACTACATATTATGGTGTGTTTGAGCCACATTATCTTGGAAGAGAGTATTCTGGAATAGTAGATTAATGGAGAATGTGATTGAAAAAGAAGGAAAAGTTATTGATGTGATGGAAAATATTATTTTATTGAAGAATGTGCAGTTAAAAATGAGTAAAAGAATGAGAATGAAAATTTTAATGTCCCTCAAACATGGGTTTAATTTTGTTTTAAAGTTTTGGAATAGTAGATTAATGGAGAATGTGATTGAAAAAGAAGGAAAAGTTATTGAAGTGATGGAAAATATTATTTTATTGAAGAATGTGTGGTTGAAAATGAGTAGAAGAATGAGAATGAAAATTTTAATGTGGCTCAAACAGAAGCTTAAGGTGTACTAAAATTTCTAATACCTCGACAGAGAGTTTTAAGGTTATTACGTTTGAAACCATATAATGAAGTTAAAAAATTGGGATGAACTTGAGACTTGGCTAGAGTCCAAATTTCTTTTACTATGGTCTGTCCGGACTGTCCCTGCCTGCCTCAACGCTCCCTTTTCATATAACATGATGGAAAAGAACTTGTGTACAAAGTAACCTATTAAAGGTTGATATCCTATACATTCATGCACATGGGACTAGTCTTTTCAATATGGGGTGGATTATTAGAGGCACATGTATTTCACTCTCAATTCATTAATTGTGAATTGAATTTTAGGGAAATATTTTCTTCTTCAAATAAGATTTACTTAAGAAAGAATCTTGTTTATGTTGGATTATGTTGGGAGGTCACTGAAATTTGGTTATTGTATGAGCCAAAGAAACGCGTAATGATCTAGTATACTATCATTTTTTAGTTTAGACGATGTGGTTAAGAAAACAATCGAGCTAAGTTTAAGCTTTCAAATTTTGTGTTCTCATGTCTCAAGTTGGCGTTCTTGGAGATATTTACATTTGAAGTATTTTCCGTAAGTATACCTTGTTGAACTTTTGGATACGAACATGTCTTTGATTACGTTGACTAGAGAATAAAGAAGCTTTTGTTAACGCTCGTGTTGATTTTTCTCCTTATCATGTCACCTCAGTATTTTTCGGTTGTACCATGTGGCAGGTTAAACTAACAAAACAATGCTTGAATAAGCACAGCTTAGACACGAGAATTAGTGATAGCATATTGTATAAATGCTTGAATAGGCAACAAAAGAGTTGGATTGTTGTAATTAAATCACAGCCTCATCCACTAGAAAGAACTAATTTTGTTAGGTTACTATACACTCAGCTTAACCTAAACGCTTGCTAGTACTTTTTACTGTGCTGTTCTACTCTTAATGTTACATTGCACGAATTATTGATGTATTGTATTGTAACTTGCTGAGGAAGAGGAGTAAGCAAACGAACAATTAGACGACCCTTGGACGAGCAACTGAGCTGGGATCACAGATGTAGATGAATTCGATGGAACTTCGGAGATTTTAGATGATTTGCTGGCTGTTTTGTGGGATTCACTTACGGTAGTCTGCTCATGCCGGATTTCCTTCAATAAGGCCACGACGTCTTTCATCGTAGGACGATCCTCTGCTCGGTTACTGGTGCAGAGTAGGGCTATTCCAAGGCCTTGGAGCATTTCTTGAATTTGTGTGTCTGGATTGCCTTGAAGCTTTTGATCAATGATATCAACAGGGTTCTTTTTGCTCTTTAGGTGATCCCGAACCCATTGAATCACGTGTTGTCCATCAGGGAACGATGGATCCACTGGTTTCTTCCCGGTTATTATTTCTAGCAACACGACTCCATAGCTATAGACGTCGCTCTTCTCAGTAATTTTTACCATGCAAGCATATTCTACGACCAAAAGAAACAAATTCTAGTCAATTCATGCCACATATAAACATGGATTTAGAAAAGTAACAGAAGTTAATAGTTGATTAAAAACTTACCAGGAGCAAAGTAGCCATATGATCCTGCAAATTGGGGGTTTGCTGAAAATGAAGCATTTTCTTCCTCGATGAACCTGGCAAGCCCGAAATCAGCTAAACATGGTTCATAATGATCCCCTAAGAGTATGTTGTGCACCTTGACATCTCGGTGAAGGATCGGGGGCACGCAGTCATGGTGTAAGTAGGCTAAGCCCTCCGCCACTCCTAAAGCGATCTTGAAACGAGTTTCCCACTCGACTATGCCTCCGCATCCCTCGTGCAACAATGAACCTAATGTACCATTAGGCATGTAGTCGTAGAACAATAGCTTGGTCTTCCGGTTAGCTGCCCAACCCAATAGTCTAACAATGTTCCGGTGTCGAATACGAGCCAACGTCGTAATCTCAGACGAAAATGTCAATGCAGAGCACTTTTCCGATGTCCGGAATCTTTTAACAGCTATAACTAATCCTGATGGAATGTTTGCTCGATAAACTATGCCTGATCGCCCGCAACCAATCACATTGACAGCTGTCAAACACTTGGTTACATCAACAATTGACAAATCAAGCTTTTGGTACACCGTGACCTCCCATGGTGGACCTAACTCTACATCGCCGACGCTGTCCAAATCAGAATTGTGGGCACCACGTCCACGCATTTTGCCTCCGAGGATAATGTAGAGTGCAGCCAATAGTAGGACACATGCAGTACAGAGCAACACCACCATTGCCACCCTCGCCGACTTGCCGTGTTTAGTGGCTCCACCCTTGTCGGCAGAGCGCTCATTACCGGAAAAGCACAGCTCGGGATTGCCAGCTAGAACGCTAAGTGGCAGCTTGGAGAAGAATGACGTGTCAGGCACGTGTCCCGAGAATTGATTATGTGACACATTTAACACCACAAGATTTTGAAGTTCGGCCAGATAACGAAGGTCCCCAGATAGCTGGTTGTAGGAAAGGTCCAAAACTCCAAGCTTATCCAATGCGGTAAACGCTGATGGGATCTCACCGGAAAGTTTATTCCCGCTCAAATTCAGAGCAATCTCCAAGGCCGGAATCTTTCCCAAACTCGCCGGAATCTGTCCCTCAAGACCATTGCTACTTAAATCAAGCAACTGAAGCCGGGAACACGAACCGAGTTGGGTTGGGATTGAACCAGATAGCCTGTTCTTCCCAAGGATAAGCTTTGTCAGTGAACTCAATGAGCCAAGACTCGTATTCAGCGTACCTTCAACGAAATTCTCAGATACATCCAAGAACTGGAGAGTGGCTAGCTGGTTCAAATCTCCTGGCAAGTGTCCAGAGAGAGAATTTGAATGCAGATCAAGAAATGTCAGATTTTGGCATCCAGCGATCTCCATCGGTATAATTCCGGTTAACCGGTTTGAACCCAGATCCAAGAAATTTATATTCTTCAACCTCCCGATTTCTGGCGGAACTGGCCCTGTAAGCATATTACTACTGGCCCGGAATCGAATCAGGGACGAACAGTTACCAATTTCGGTCGGTATGTTACCGGAAAGATTGTTAGATAATAATAAAAGCTTGTTCAGTTTCTGTAACTCAAAAATACCTTTTGGAATTGGACCTGTCAATGTATTCTGTGACATATCAATCGCCTCCAACTTATGACATGCAGACAAAGATGGTGGAATATTACCCTCCAGGCTATTTTGCCACAAGTATAACAGCGTCAGATTTGGCAGATTCCCAAATTCTGATGGAATAGTACCAGTGATTTGATTGTTGTCAAGTTCGATGTGAGTGAGGGCCGTACAATTCCCGAGTTTTGCAGGAATTTTGCCGGATATTTGGTTTACACTCAGCTGCAGCTCTTGTAATGAGGCCAGGCTCCCAAAAGTTTCAGGGATGCTGCCTGTTAACGAATTCATGGAAATGTCGATTACGAGTAGTTGATGGCAGTTTCCAAGCTCGGGAGGAATGGTTCCCACCAAATTGTTTTGCCAGAGAAGGAGGTTTTGTAGACTACGAAGGTTACCAAGATTTGTCGGGATTGAGCCGGTAAGGGAGTTTTCGTAGAGGTAGATGTTTTCCAGGGAAGTGCAGGCGCCTAATTCCGGTGGAATTTGGCCGGAGAGAAGAGTGGTGTAGACAGCAATGGTCTCGAGTTTTTGCAAGAGGCCGAGGGATGGAGGGAGGAATCCTGAAATGCTGGTTTCTGCCAGGCCTAACATGATCAAATTGGTACAACTGCCAATTTCCTGTGGGATTGAGCCTGCCAGGTTTTTGTTGCCTCCAGCTCTAATAACTTCAAGCCTTTTCAGGCTGCCAATGCTGCCTGGAATCGGTCCACTGAGTTGATTATCATAGATAATCAAGGACATCAGGGATGTTAAATTCCCAATTGCAGCCGGAATAGATCCTTCCAGTCGATTCTTGTTCAAAAGAAGTTGTTCAAGCATAGGCAAGTGACAAGTCTCACCTGGAATTTCACCTGTCAATGCATTGTCACTCAAATCCAAGTACACCAATTCTTGAAGAATTCCAATCTCCTCTGGAATTGATCCTGACAAGTTTGTCCCGGACAAGACTAGCTTCTTCAACGACACCAATGAACTGAAATTACTCGGAACATTTCCAAGTAAGTCCATGTACTTCAAATTCAGCTCCACAACTTCTTTATTGAAGTTGCAAGTTAACCCGAACCATTCACAAGGGTTATCATCTGTAGGATCCCAATTGCTTAACACCTCGAGGGACCCCTTCAACGTTCTCTTCCACTCGATAAGCGCTTCCCCTTGTGGATTCAAACCGGAAACAATTGATAAAACGGTGAAAAAGGAAGCCCAGAAAAGGGTCCATGGATTAACAGGCATTAGACTTATGCTACAAACTCCAATGTGTGCAAACACGGATAATAGGAAGAAGATTTGAGCCCAGGGAGAAACAATTGGGAGAAAAACAAAATCATGTCATGTGGGCTATGGATTAAATTAAGGGTTTATATAATAAGTTTAAAGAAACCAGAATCTCCGGATCCAAGAACAGCTAGGCCATTATGTTTTTGCAGAGATAAATGGAATTTTAGATGGCTAACTTTTTGTATTTTTTTATAGTAGTGTGCAGACGGAGAAATGGCTGTTTTTGTATTAAAATGAGAAAGGTGGAGACAAGTGAATGACTAGTGAGTAGGCACTGGAAATTTTTTAGTATCAACTTCTGTCACTATGCGGGTGACCTTTACATCCTTCAATCGTATATAATTTTTTAAACTTTTATTGGGATTTATTTTTATATGATTTATAATTTATTTTTTTATTTTGCACTTCTATCACTCTCAGCCAATTGCTATCGCGAAGTATGCTGTATGCATAGCTGGGACTTGTCTTCATTGTATAATTTTTCTTCGGTAACTAATTACGAGGAGAAAAACAAGAGTTTTTGTCAATAACGAATTTAGACAAGATTTGTCATGACAAGAAAGACTCAGCGTTATCCACGTGAATTTACCGAGGGCTTATTCTTTTTAGGACTAAAACTCTTAGATGAAGCAGTACGTACTCCGTAATACTCTGCAGTTCAATTTCGATACCTTTAAAGAAAAATATCAAAAAAAAGTATGAATTTGAATGCAAAAATGTGCAAGTACAAAATCACTTCGGATCTAGATCTAAATCAGCAGACCACAGAATAAATACAGTATTGGATGGATCTATATGATCTTATTCTTGATCCATAGCAAGACAGATCTATGGCACCATTAGAAATCATATTTGATTCATAAATACGTGACATGTCAAGATTTGCAGTGGGAAAAACTGCACAAATTTTTATTAATTTCTTAGAAAATTGGGAGCCCATTTGACTTATTGGTGACGATTAATTAATCCACAAAATAAGTATTATATTAATAGTCGAGAAAGAATAGCAGTGTGAGCAACAAAATGTGTGAATGATTATAAAATGTATGGTTGAAATTAATGTTTGACTTTTGACAATCTTATAAAAGTAAAATCAGAAGTTCGTAAAATGTTTCCCGAACATAAGGCATAGGTTGTTTTCCCTAATAAATAAAACCAGAAATCACGTGATGTCGCGTGACAGAAGGCTAACATTTTGATTTGTTTGATCCACATGTTGCTTGTCTCGTGACTTTGGTATGCAATTGTTGTTATTTTACTTAAATTATCTTGCAAGGATGTTGATTAGGAATCTAAGCACGAGATGAGGGGTTGCACATGAGAGAGGCAAAGAGAATATTTTTGTTCAACGTCAAGACATTACGTGTTTGTATATCAATTTTGACGATGAATATGTAATATGTTCTTTTTTTATTGTATAATTTACTTTACGAAATAACTCATGTGTATATCAGGCTATCATATAAGCTTATGGTATACGAGTTTGATATATGTGCTAATTTCGTGTAGATTTAACTTGCATTTCTCTTGAAAGTATTCCATGGAAGAAGATTTTAATGAGGATCGTGGCCCTTTTTTTAAAAAAAAAAACTTTGAATTTGTGATATGGCGAGACAAGTTTTGGACAAGTTTTATCTCAATGACTTGGAGAATGAGAAAGAACGCAACACATAAAAAGCATAAAAGTTACATAAATTATGACTAGAAACAATCCTCCCAACATGACGTGAATACTACTAAGGTATGCCTCGTATGAACATCGATCCTTGTTACCACTAATATAATCAACTCCCATTTATGATTTTTCCCAAAACACAATACAAACAATNGAGAATGAGAAAGAACGCAACACATAAAAAGCATAAAAGTTACATAAATTATGACTAGAAACAATCCTCCCAACATGACGTGAATACTACTAAGGTATGCCTCGTATGAACATCGATCCTTGTTACCACTAATATAATCAACTCCCATTTATGATTTTTCCCAAAACACAATACAAACAATTATTTACCTCCATTGAATGCATTTAACCTAAGAGAGTAGTCTGCCTACCTAGCCTCTGCTTGGTTTAGTTAAAAGTCAAAGTCAACATTTAATTATAACTACACATTTTATATTATCCATAACTTTTATCAACTTTTTAACCATACATTTCATCAACTTTTATCAAAATCTACTAAAAATATTTTTTTTTTAACAGAGTCAAATAAGGGCATAATCGAAAGCATGAGTCTTGTGTCAAAGAAGAGCAAAGACATTAACTTTTTTAACTAACATGAGTCTTGCCTAGATTTCTAAGACTATGAGCATAGTTAAAAGAACTTTAAAAGGTACTTTCTTTACCAACATCATGCTCTATACAAACCCTATCACAAGTTGAGACGTCCACAATAGATATTGAAATCTAAATAATTATTCAAATCTTTAGGATGTGACATAAATTCAAATATTATACTCGACGGTCTTTTTTACTTTAATACTCACTCCTCTTGTTTTGAGACACATCATGTGTTGGATGGAGCAACCCGCCAAGTTAACATGTAGAGGTTTTAGCCTTCTAAAATCTTATGATTGCTTTCC
>CAIGRT010122215.1:0-10085 GCA_903798405.1 Fraxinus platypoda | reverse complement strand
TGTTTTTTTTAAGTTGGGTCAAACAATGAAATATCCCATCTTTTTTATAGTGTAAAAATTCAACCTCCACGTTCATTTAATTAAATCATTCAAATATAACTTACATTTTAAATTTTAAGTTTTTTATTTTGTATTAAATCTGAAAATTAAAAGGTTAAAACTTACACGCACCTTTCTACCTAGTTGTGCATTTGCTCGACTAGGTACAGCGTTTGGGTCGGGATCGGGACGCTATGTTTTGTTGGATTGCGTCCATGGCTTCAGCCTTTTTTGCATTAATTTTCTGTCACGGTTGATAGAGGTTTAACGGAGCTGAGCAAAAGAACAACAGCTGTGGGAAGCATCCCAAGAGAAGATTTGGCTTTCAATTGCTAGAGCCAAACAGAGTTCAGAAGTGGAAACCTAATAAACATCCCAGAACACCTGTCTCGTAAAGGGTTTTAATTTATTCCTAGGTACCAAGAGGAGTAACAAAACATGACTCGTGTTGTCGCAAAAAGCTTGTTTGGCTAAGCCTAAGATAAAGTAAAAGTAGATATTCTTACCTTTATTGACAAACACGTTGGTAAAAAAAGTTACTCGAGTTTAAGCTTAGATATATATTTGACTAAGCACAAAAGAAATACTTTGCGTATAACACAGGTCGATTGGAATATTATACTCTTCAATTTCTTGTTTGTTCCATTGAAAATATGACGAAATATTTGTAGGTGCAAATACGAATTTGAGGTGCAGTGTCAAATCTAACAAACTAAACATGTGATAGCCAAATGAATATGCAATTAACTTCAAAATCTCCAAAAGCAAACTACTCAGATAGAAAGCAATAAAACTGTCCTCTTGTCATGAAATCTCTGCAAATCTAAGACCAATGCTCTAGTTCTAGTGACCGACTATAATGTGCATAAAAGGACTAAAAAGAGCTTGTTAGCTAAGATAAATAACCAGAAAGTAAATCAGAATGAAAAACGACAAATCTGTAAAGGTCAAACATGGTTCAATCTTCAAGGGAATTGGCTCGGGAGATGTGCCACTGCTACCATTGAGAACAATTTTGTTAACAATCACTGAGTCGCCTTCTTTAATCTCGGATGCAAATCAAAAACCTATACGACGACGTCCCTTCTCAATAACACTACTTCCAACGTTTGAAGTCATAATCAAAAGTATGTTCTTGAAATCTACAGTTCTACCTTTGCTGTCAGTTAACCTTCCATCTTCAAAAATTTGAAGAATCATATTGAAGACATCAGGATGAGCCTTTTCAATCTCATCAAAGAGTACAACTGTATAAGGTCTCCGTCTAACAGCCTCGGTTAGCTGTCCACCTTCAGTGTAACCAACATAACCTGGAGGGGAACCAATGAGCTTTGAAACAGTGTCTCTCTCCATGAACTCACTCATATCAAGTCGGATCACGGCTTCTTCAGAACCAAAGTAGTAAGCAGCCAACACTTTTGCAAGTTCTGATTTCCCAACACCAGTTGGACCAGAAAAGATGAAGCTTGCAATTGGCCGGTTAGGATTTTTGAGTCCGACACGGGCACGGCGGATTGCACGACTGATGGCTTTGACAGCTTCATCCAGCCCAATGACTCGAGTGTGAAGTATCTCCTCCATTTCGAGGAGGCGGTCAGATTCATCAGTAGAAATTTTCTCAACAGGTATGCCTGTCCAAGAAGAAACTATGTGCTGAATGTCAACTTCCGTCACAACAGGACCTCCATCCCCCGCCTCGCTCTCTGCCTTGGCCATCTCTTTGTTTTTGTCTATGAGAGCAGATATCTGTGCCATAAGATCCATTCCCCTGTCACGTAACTCCCCAGCCTGTACATGAATTGGTCTGTCAAAATTTACTGGACCAAAGTGGGTGCTAAGTAGTACACTCAGCAAATAAGAAACTGGAGTTGACATCATTATTGAAATTTGAAAGGATATTTGGGACATGTTTGGTGCAAGTATTAGAACATACTGCACATGACAACACACAATATTTTAACTTCCTCTTAAACCTATCCCATCCTGGTTAGTCCAGGGTACCAAATATGTCCTTACTATCCTAAAGCTTAACTTCATTGTACCATCAAAGAGGAGTAGAGTTATAAAATATTATTTACCTTCTCAAAGTCTTGACTTCTGACAGCCTCATTCTTCTCTTTTGTGATTTGTCTGAGCTCTTTCTCGAGCTCTCTGGCTTCCTCCTGGAGCTGCAAAAGATAAAAGTGTCATTATAGAGTAAACTGAAAACGGAAAATTGCATTAATACCCCCAAGTGTCCACACCTGTGCATCATGACGGAGTCGAACCCGGTAACCAGCTTCATCAATCAAGTCAATTGCTTTGTCGGGCAGAAAGCGATCACTGAAACATGCAATAATATTCAGAGAAGAGACTGGTGATCAGCAGTACTGTCCAACCACCAAAAAGTGGAGGGGCAGTATTTGACAGTTCATAGGATCAGAAGACCATTAACATGTGCCAAAATGAGTAATATTCCTTGAAGATAACGGAAAATTTATGTGCCTGTCTGTGACTAATACAAATAACATGTACTATAAACTGCATACCTGATGTACAGGTGTGACAGCTGGGCTGCAGCAACTAAAGATTCATCAGTGTAACGAAGTTTATGATGGATTTCATATCGTTCTCGAATCCCTTTCAAGATCTGGATGGATTCATCCACTGAAGGTTCCGGGACCTTGACAGGCTGGAAACGTCGCTCTAGTGCTGGGTCCTTCTCAATGTGATTTCTGTACTCATCTAGGGTAGTAGCTCCAATACACTGCAAATGTTACATAACATTGCCCTACTGAGAAATGATTATGTTTACAAAACAAATCTGACCACTAATAGAAGATGGGAAGAGAAACAGGAGATGGATTGATAGGATTGACAACCCTTCACAGAGAACCAGGAGTTTGTTTCCTTTTCTTTCATTCTATTGGAGTTCTCAATCCATTCCAACTTATTTTGATTTTTGGCAGGATATTTTAAATGGTTATGATTATGACTCCACAAACTCTTGTATGCAAGATTGAAATCTATCAATAAATTAAAACTCAGTTCAGAGAGAAGCTAAGCCAACTTGAAGGTCACCATGGTTTAAAAAACCATGAGGCTTACGTCTCGAATCCAGCGTCAGGTGAGGTTATCCTAAAATGCCTCAAAACTCGCTCCTTAACTGCCATTTGTCGATTGACTGAGGCTTCACCTTGATTTAGCGAGGCTTATGCCTAAAAAACCTGAGCGTCAAGCCAACTAAGGTGTTCCCAAGTTTGCCTTGCATTTTTTGAATATATAATTATGGCCTTAGCTTTTGAGTTACTACTTTATAACTTAAAATTTTTACGAGTTCCTTTTTTTTTTTCTACCTACACAAAAGGAGAATCGTAAGGAGAATTCATTATTGCAATTGGATGATGATGGCAATGGTGTAGATGATTTCGCTAAAGATCATATTAAACGTCATGATATAAGAAATTTTTGACTTGTCTCCACTTTTAATAATGGATTATAATTTTACTAGATGATTACTAATTTGAAAATTTATTATTTTCTATTTTCTATTTTCTATTTATTCCTATTTGATCGGTGTGAAAATGCCTTAGTCCCCAATGAAGCATTTTAAAACACTAAAACCACCACAACAAAAGGCAAACTCAACAGGAACACTTTGCTGGATATCAACATATATAGTAAAATATTTTTCATAATGGACATTATGACAATAGCAGGTAAGGATTCTTATGAATTAATTGCTTATCCTATATAAACGAGAGCAATAATAACACGAAAAAAAAATAAAGCAAGAAAAACACATGATTTCAAGTGGATCATTCGCTATGTCCAACCAATACCGTTGCTTTTAGAAAAAATTACAATGTGTCTTTAGACTCACGCGTCTCTATTTCTCTCTATTAAAATCAGTTATTAGAGGAAGTGAGTAATGTTATTCATCCCCAGTGGAGATGAAAACACAGTTTATGTGGCTTTAAATGATAGGTTAAATGAAAGGTGAAATTAAATAATTATTTAATTTCACCTATCATTTAATGCCACATTAACGCCACGTAGACTGTGTTTTCATCTTCAGTGGGGATGAATAGCATTACTCTAAAAAAGTTCCACCCCGACCGCCCATCGACCTTACCATGATCACGGGGATAAATTATTGTATATTAGACTTCACAGATCCAACAAGGATCTATTCGCCCAGAGTACCTAAATGTCACCTGAATCACCTTACACGAAAATCAGTTGACACCAACTTAAGCAACCTCTCTTAAATATGTTATCAGTTGACACCAATTACAATTATATTCTTAAAGATCTAAGTTGGAGAGAAACGGAATTATATTAATTATTAAGTTTCCTTAAGATTTTTATCAAAAGCATATAAATTCATTGTACCAATTAACTGGGAGGACCAGAAAGGAAGCAATATAAAGGAAGATGACCTTCCAGACATCATTAAAAGAGCGAACGTGTTGTGTGTGTCATATTCTTAAATAATGTCGATAAGACGGAGTAATTCAAACTTTTAACAGTGACAATTGAATGTGTCCAATTGCCGCATTTCATGATTTTACCTCAGACTAACCTGCAGTTCACCCCGAGCTAGAGCAGGTTTCAAGATGTTAGCAGCATCGATTGCCCCCTCTGCTGCTCCTGCGCCAATCAATGTGTGCACCTCGTCAATAAAAAGTATAATATCATCTCTCTGTTTAATTTCCTCCATCAGCTTCTTCAACCTTTCTTCAAATTCACCACGATATTTTGTCCCAGCAACAAGACGACCCATATCCAGGGTAATAACCTGAAATGAACCAAAGTGGAAGATTTATTATCTTCGAAATCAAATTGAAAAATAAAATTGGTACTCAGCATTTTGGCATTACTGTAACAAGCCATCTTGAACTGAAACATAAAAATAATGAATGTCAAAAATAAGAACTAAAGGGGGAGGGAACGCAGATTGATGTTTCAACATATGAAATAATATTGCTCGTGCATGCACGAGCCTTTATTCTGAATTAAGATGAGAGAAAAACCCCAAAGAAAGAATTAGGTAGCCATAACTATATAGAAAGAGATAGTGTCTAACTTCTCTAAAAGTCTAATGGATCTACATACTACCAATTAACAACATTCAAACATTGTAAATATTTGAGAAGTTGCCAAGTTTGACCCCTAAATGTACCTGCTAACGAGTTAAACAGTTCTCTTCAAATCATTCAGGGATCATTTTACCTTTTTCCCCTGAATTGTCTTGTGGACATCGCCATTGGCAATTCTCAGAGCTAGACCTTCTGCAATAGCTGTTTTCCCAACACCAGGTTCTCCAATGAGACAGGGATTATTTTTTGTATGCCGCCCCAAAATTTGAGTAACTCGTTCAATTTGGTCTTGCCTTCCAACCACAGGGTTTAGTTTACCCTAGAAAAGCAAGAAAACCAGCTTTCATTAGGCCCCTATGAAAGGAAATAATTTAATAAACACCGTGAGAAATTGAAAATTACCTCTTCAGCGAGCTTGGTTAAATTGGTTCCATATTCCTCTAGTGTATGCATCTTGTTTCCTGAGCTCCCCCCTCCAACACCAGCACCAACAGCCTCCACGCTCTCACCCACCATTCTAATAACCTATGTTCCAAATGGATCATATTGATGTCAGGGTATAAAAATCACAAAAAATCATTAGACAGCATAAAGAAGTGCTAATGCTTGCCTGTGCACGAATATTACTTGGATCAGCAATTAAATTCTCAAGAACACGGGCTGCCACACCTTCACCCTCACGAAGTAATCCCAGCAGCAAGTGCTCTGATCCAATGTAATTGTGACCTGAATCGACAAGTAATGAATTAACATCTTATTAAAGATCAAACTTAACCAATTTGACTTCTACAAAATTTACCAAGTCTTCTTTATGATAAAAGTAAAATGCAAATGACCAGCATATTTTTAACTTATCCTCAGCAAGGAGGAGAAAGTTAAAAGGTACACATAAACTGCAGACTAAACGCTATACGCAAAGCATTCGATATCCAATGATGAAAAAACTAGAACATACACAAGTAAGAAAAGGGGTAACTCTAACAGCATATTGGGGAAATGCGCACACGAAAAGAAAGAGAAAAATAATTACCAAGCTGGCGGGTTTCCTCTAGCATGAGTTCCAAAACAAGCTTTGCGCCAGGGGTAAAAGGTATCTCCACAGCCACAAATCCACTACCCCTTCCAATTATTTTTTCCACCTCCACGCGAGCATCTTTCAAATTTATACCCATATACTTGAGTACTTTAGCAGCGATACCAGTCCCCTCACCAATAAGTCCCAGCAAAATCTGTTCAGTTCCAACGTAATTATGACCAAGCCGTCTTGCCTCCTCTTGTGCAAGCATAATAACTTTAATTGCTTTCTCCGTGAAGCGCTCATACATGGCTCGTGGTGCAATTCGGCCTTTTCTTCCTCGGTTAGAAGAGGTGACAATTGCTATCTTTGATTGCAATGTCTGGCCAGTTTGTTTCAAGAAGTCTAATCCATTAGATGTTCGTAGTCCTGAGAAACTCCTCATCCTTAAGGGAGTTGTTTGTAAGTTACATAGCATTGTCACTGTTCTTTTGGTTTTTTCAGTACTCCTCCACTGTCCGTTCCTTGCACTGGTAACTGAAAAAGGTAAACCGGTTGACTGAACTAAAGCCCTAGCCATGTCTGCCTACTGCATAAATACAATTACAATTAGACAGCTGGGATGAAACACAAAGATCACTATACATTTCTGTGCGTGAAAAATTGAACTTGACTCATCGAACTCTGAGATTGACATAAAATAATGGCCAACATTATCCACTATTTTTTCTAATCACTTGACTACTTATACAGTAATCATTCACAAAAGCGGTACGTCTTGGCTACACAAAAAGGTGTATATTTTGCATCTGTTCACCGGAAGGTACCAAATCCAAACTGTTTGGTTTCGTTCATAGTATGATCAGACAGACACATTGCCTAAGAACCATAGCATTTTGTCCCTGTTTAGCCCCATTTTCTGAAACTCATTTTTCCCCTAAACTTATTTTGAACCACGCACTTAATAGAACCCACAACTTTTATTAACTATTCAACCACACATTTCATCAAATTCGATGAAAATCTACTCAATTTTAACTAAACCAAATGGGGGCAGACATCAAAATACCTCGCGAGATTTTTTTTATTTTTTTTAAAAAAAAACAACTTTAAAACAAGTTGATCAAATAGAACCTAAGAAAATGCAGAGACCTTTGAAATATAATACAAAGCTTCATATTTACACAAAATGATTCTTAAATATCACCCAATAACGTATATTAAAACAATGGCATAAACATTATTCCATTTGGACCTGTCTGTGTAAGAAGTGGGCGCTATTATTGAGCCAAACAATTACATATGCAACCACAAATCTCAAATAAACTAATTGTTTGCATGGGATAAGTAAATTTGACGTCTTCAAAAATGAAAATAACAACATAAATATTTCAATTCAATAAACAATAAGACTTCAATTACAATCTTCCATAAATTACTCGTAAAGACCAGAGTTTCACAACATAAACCACAAATTAAACACTTAACGCACGAAAAATCCAATGCAACAAAAAAAAAAAAAAAGGGGGGACAAAAGCAAAATATTCACCTTAGTTAAAAAAAAAAAATAAAAAAAAAAAAAAGGGGGTTCAAATGCTAAATATTCACCTTAGTTAAAAAAAAAAAATTAACAGTAAAGAAAGACTATTCGGAGATTATAGCCAGAAAAAGTGTAAAAAGAATCAAAGTCTATGTATATGAGAGAAGAAAGGGTAATGGTCGGCTGCATAATATCGGTAGGGTGGCTTCGGTTTTTATATATACATCCGCCTCTGAAAAATAATTATATTATATTTTTAATCTCACGTAAATTTACCCGACATGTATAAAATTATATTATAACAGTTTTTTTAGAACGTGTGAGCATAGATTCTAAGTATTAGTTAATGGAAATAACGTATTCAACTCTCGCTGAGCACAACAATTGAACCCTTCTATATTTTTTGCATACTTCTCATTTTAGTATTATACTTTATGTAAGTGTATAATAATAAGTCCATTGCATACTTATACAAAGTGGAATAATTTTTATCGTACCTTAAGTTTTCATTGGGACATTAAGTAGAAGATTTTTAGATTTGTATTTGTGTATCTGGTTTTACCATGCTACATATCATTTAATGACAATGTGAATTTTATTTCAAAATTCATATAATTTTTTATCGAATACAAAAATGAATATTTGTCAATCAAATATAACGGACCAATTCATGTGGCTAATAATATACCCACGGGATATTTAATTTTATTTTGAATATAATATTTAGTCTATAGAATTAATGATTGAATTGTAAGAAGGTTGATGTTATATATAATGGGGATGAATATAGTGATTTTTTTAAAATTTTGAAATTGTATTAGGAATGTATTTAAAGTGAGACGAATATATAAAATTTGTGTGGATATATACTGTGTTTAAATGAATGAATTTAATGAAAATAATGAAATATTGATTAAAAAGGTAATAAAAGTTGTGAATCTCATAAAATACGCAGTTAAAATTAATTGTTGACTAAATCAAATAGCAAATTAATAAAACTTCCATTTCAATGCCAACGTTTACATCATCACACCCTTCATTAGCATATTTGGAAGATTTTGTATTCCATGAAAATATGGTTATTATAAAAACTACTAAAAGTGTAGTTTCTTTGTGAATAAAAACGTACCAATTTAACTCATCTTTACCAAGAATGTCATTTTAAGTTAAGTAAAAAAATTTATCAGCCCAATATAATTTTTTTTTTTTTTGCCCCCTCTTGACTTCGTCCCTGTTCAATCGACGAAAGTTCATACATTGCACTTTGAATTTCACGTGAATTTGGAAAACACTATCATCAATATTGATTATTTCATTTTCTNGAAAACACTATCATCAATATTGATTATTTCATTTTCTCCCATTATATCTCTCCGAAATTTTGGTTATATTGTCTTTGAAATTTTAGATCGCGTTCTTCAAATTATTGCTTTAAATTTCTTTCTATATTTCTCCTCCTGCACTTGTTTAATTTATTACTTCAAATTTAGGTGTTTGGTACTTTTTTATTTTTTATTTTTTTGATAAAAAAAAATGGTTATGAGAGAATCTAAACTTTTGAGAAGCAACAAAATGGTAGTTTCTCATATAAATTATATATGCTTTTAGCTTTTCTATTTATTCGTCATTAAATAATTAAAGAAATTCTTTTTATGCCCTGAGTTTATTAGTATTCCTACAATAAATTATCTTCCATTATTTGAAGAATTTGAGAAATCTTAATGCGGCAAGTTTGATGCGTGCAAGAAATTTAAATTTATTTAAAAAAATTTATTATATAAATTATGCCTATTTTGTTATTTAATAGATGTTATTTTTTATTCAAAATAATTATATTGAATACATTGTTTTAAAAAACATTTGATAATATTACTTATTTTTTATAAAAATAAAAATAAATGTTACGTTACTAATGAATAATAATATGAAAGAACTAATTTACGAACATATATCACAAATATTCAAATATTTTGTTTTTGAAATATACAACAATTTTGAAAAGTAAACATTTATCGAATTCTTCTGACAGCTAATTACCTTTTCAACAGAACTACAACAGATTCTCTTAAAAGTACGGCAATACCAAATCAAACCTAAATACGACTATCAGGGGCTAATCCAGCATTGTAGTTCAGATAGGGCGGAGATCGTTGAATGTTGACCGGTGATCGATGACTGATGACAATCAACGATTGTAATAGCCGAAAATATATTTCAATACATATGTAAATGCATTAAAACGTAAAAATTATAGGGAAAATTAGCTCAAACCCTACTTATAAACTATACAATTCAAAATTCAGGTTTAAAAGTTTTTTATACAAAAATCTGGTGATAATTTATTTTTTTAATACTTTAATATTAAAATCCTAATTTCATCACTTTCGTCTCCCTCACTCACTCTCTCTCA
>CAIGRT010122198.1:0-12689 GCA_903798405.1 Fraxinus platypoda | reverse complement strand
AACCTCCATATGTTACGCCAGATTTTATACTGATTATTGCTTGTAGAGCATTGTCCCAATGATTCTTGTTTCATCTTACTGATGAAATGGTATGCGCTTTTTACTTTGAGCTAGGGTCCACTATTCTTGAAGCAGTTTTTTTTCAAGTGCGCTATACTTTTAGTCTACTATTTCCGTTGATAGGGAGGGGACATTTTTTTTTTTTTTATGGGTAAATTATACACGTACCACAATTTTTATTTTTTTCACCACATTTTAACAATAATTAAAGTTCTTAATTTTTGTTCATTATAGCACTTATGTTTTTAGCGGTTTTTCATGTCATTTTTATCTTCAAACTTTTCATTAGTTAACACATTTTGTATTTGATAACAGTTTATGTCATAAATTCGTTGAAATGGTTAGAACAACTTTTTTTTTTTAAATCATATTTTTAAAAAATAAATTAATTAAAATTGCAAAAAAAATAAATAAATATTTTTCCCTCATTTCAAAGCATGAAAACAAAATATTTTGATATAAATCATTATCAAGGACGAGACTTATTAATTGATGGAAGATTGAAGATAAGAATTCGGCGGAAAAAAAGTTAAGGAAATAATTGCTGCAATGAACAAAGAATGATGAGCTTAACTGTAATTAAAATATGATGTATCAAATAAAAATTGGAGTGATAATATAATCACTTTTTTTATGGGGTGTCCTCAATTAAGATTTTGATAGATTTTAAAATATTATAAATTCTAATGAATTTCGTGAATTTCATTCGATTTCCATAAATGTTATAAGAATCTCATCAAATATGGTGAAATTTCAAAAGATTTAGTTATATGTATTTTAAACTTGAAATTTATCAAAATCTTTTAAAATTCTCTTTATTAATGAAATCTTTATAAATTTACTAGTTATTAAAAAACACCTAAATTTTAAAGGATTTCATTGAATTTCATTAAAATCTCAATTGTGGACATCTAAATTCTAATGGATTTCACTAAAATCCATTAAAATCTAAATTGAGGAGATCTAAACTTAGGAAAAAATTTAAAATCTGTCACAACCTCAATTGAATACACCCCCAATTCTTCGGGACTCTCGTTGCATTTTTTTTTGGTTTGTTATTTTTGTTTTATACAAAGTCGTTATTGAACAGAATATAGAACAGTTTACAAATACAATTAAGCTAGATGTACATGACACTAAGGATGACATCTCCTTAGGTAGAAGAATTTTGGGTAGTGATGATGTGGATGTGTTTAAAATCAATGGTGTAGATTGTTACATGAAAAAATGTCAAATTTGTTGTTAACCATAATGAACATGTAGCATGATTGTTACAAATATTGGGAACAAAGAGGATAAGTTTTTCTTTATCAAATTAAATCGTTTATAAATTATTCTCAAACGAAAGTTTAGAGCCCGTTTGATTCTCATTAATTGGAAAAAATGAGTTTTAAATAGTATTTTTAAAAGCAATCATGTTGCACTAACATTTTGGATGACATACAGGATGATAGAAATGTCACGTGATAGAACATAATTGACTTGTTTAAAAAATAGTACATTATCGTTCAATTATTTTTTGTCACAACTTTATCCGTCAACCAAGGTGTTAAATTCATCTGACAAAACAGCATAATTCTTTTAATGGGGGACCAAATGGGGGCTAAACCACTTTGGTAATGAATCACGATGTCAAAAACAATGATTGAATATATTAATGGGAGTCAAGGCAATTAATTTATTTCTGTTCCCCATTAAATAATTCCCCGCCGTTATGCTTGTCAAATAGCATCTAGTGAGAGAGAGGAGATAGCAAGAATTCCGGTTTCTTTGTAAGAATAAATGGACTTGAAATCCTTAAATTTTAAGAATTTGCGCTGAAACATCATCGATCGGAGTGGGGAGTTAGTGGGTCCCCCTTGTCTGATCGTGAAGTTTGTCAAATAAATGTACGTTATTATTTTTTTTCTTTTGATATATTTACGATATCAATGTGTAATGCGTGTTATGCTTTACCCTTTTTTTCTTTGGATTTTTAGTTTTAAGGTTTCTTCTACTTTGTTTGCGTTTTGCTTGCAGTAATTCAACTATAGAATGTTTGAAAGTTTATGGGTTTTATTGGAATTTAACGATAAGGGAGTTATTCGTCATTTTTGTCCAGTTAATTTTGTAGGTTATTGAGAGGTGAATATGAGGTCCTTGAATATTGATTTGAACTTACGCCTGATTCTGGTGCTTATTCTATCAAGTAAGCTCTTTTTGGCTCTGTTGAAAGAAATTTCCTTTGTGTATTTCTCTGTCAGAATATTCAATTTTTGAATTGGTGAGTTATCTTATGATATATGGTGAGTGTTGTGATGAATGTTTATTCATAGGAAAAGTTTCTTTCTTTGCATATAGAATCTTTGTTCAAAACCAATTGAGAAAAATGATTTTTATTTTTATTTATTTTTTGGTGGTTGAATGAGGGACGTGCTAATCAGTAATCCTTCCAGCTTACTTTTTGTACCGATTGCTGTATTTTTCTTGTATTGCTTCTACAAGGAGGATTTTTAATTGACATTTCGGATAAGGAGAATGTTGGGATTTTTGCAATAATAATTGATCTCTTTTTACTTTTCCCAGTTCCTATCATCATAAAGGCATCTTCCGCCAAGGATGGCCATAAGCAGTGTGAACATACTGTCAAGCATTGGGCATCATCATCTCTTAATTCTAAAGTTAAGGAAGACAAATATTTATTGCGGGACTTACTCTTTTTCCGTCATGTACCTCGAACAGGAGGGCGTACATATTTTCACTGGTAACTTTCTATTGGTCTGGCACTGAACCCATGTGCCACCTCGGTCCTTCCTCATACAAGGAACGACAAAAAGATGATTGTCATTCTCAAAATTAATTTGTTAAATGGTAAATGCAGATGCTTTATTCTCATGCTTAGAACCTTTGTATGTAGTTTCTTGAGGAAGCTGTACTCAAATTCTCAGGAATGTCCTCGTTCTTATGATAAGTTACGGGTGGATTCGAGGTAATGCTGAACATCATTGTTAGAGCATCCAAATTATTTACTCCTGTATTAGTTTGATGAAATCTTCAATCAGCCAATCACTTTGTTCTTACACAAACACTCCTTCGAAAACAAAATGAGGCCACCTTAGCAATTGTGAGGAGCATTGGTAGCCAAGATCACAAGTATTGTGAGCTTGTCACAAACTCAGAATTCGCTACTTGCCTGATGTTGTGAGCATGAAGAGTTGGCGAAGCTGGAAACAGATGGTCATTAATCATTATTACATGTTAGATAATCCAAAATAATTAATCTAATAATGGATTAGCTCGAGTTATTTGAACTGTGCTTGTACAGAATGAGTGTTTGACAACTTGTTTAGGAATGGTGTGGCTTGTAAAGATGCTATGAGACTTTACCTCTTTGAAGTTAAGAAAGATAAAGTCAGAATGATTGGCTCTCTATGATTTGATTTTTATAGCTGGTCCAAGCTGTAACCTTTTAGTATCGTCATTTTCGGAGACATGTTATCTCTTCGTTCTTGTTTAGTGGTGAAAATAATCAGCATATGTCCATGTCCTTTCCTTCAACTGGACTATCAAGGCACCCCACAGTTGGAAAAAAGGGGAAAATGTTGCTTACTTTTTAGGATCATTGTGATTATTCTTGTACTCCGTATCATGTGAAAAATTGTTTCTAACTCTAAAGTTTCTTTTTCAAGATGTCTAAGTTGTGAATTTTATTGCGATTCGCAGAAAACCAAACTGTCGGTTATTAAGTACTCATGATGACTATAGCATCATATACAAACTTCCCAAGGAGAAAACATCAGCGGTGACAATACTTAGAAACCCTGTTGAACGTGTCTTTAGCACTTTTGAATTTTCTGTGGAGGTAGCAGCTAGGTTTCTGATATATCCTAACTTAACTTCTGTGGGAAGAATGGCTAGACGGCCACGGCTTAAGAAGGGCGGAGTAAGCACTTTGGATATCTGGCCATGGAAATATTTGGTTCCTTGGATGATAGAAGATTTATTTGCTCGAGTATGCCCTTTATCTAGAGTTTGATGCTTCCTTTTATGCATGTTTTTTTGGGCATCCTTTTTTAGGATTTTTTCTTTATTTTTCTATGCAAATGCATCATGAAGTACCATTTTTATTGTTGTGCTTGAAACAAAATAATACAGTTGGAGCATTGTTACCTTGTTCGGACTATTATATTAGCATTTATATCATACTTTTTTCTGATTTATGTTTCTCAAACCAACTAATACATAGTTTCGTGTTAAACTCGTCTTGGTTTAACACATCATTTTTTTTCAATCCATGTTGATTTTAATTTCCCGCAAGTGTTAGGATTGTAAACAAGTAATAAAGTAGCCCTAGAGTTCAAGTATCGATACCACATGGAATAAGTATAAAAAATTGAACATACTTTCAATTATCCTAACTCTAATCGAATATAGATACACAATAGAGATGAGATAGATTTTACACAAATAACCTTGGTCTAATCTAATTTTCTATTAAGTGGTAGGAAGTGTTTATGAATACTCAAGTAATTGATAAAGCACTAGGATCCCGTATACTCATATATTCTTCAATCTTAAAATTACTCCTGTAATTTGACAATATTTATTCCAATTTATCTAATAATTTCTCCCAAGTAGAATTATATCTATCCTCACATATTACCCGAAAATATCTTTATTCCGAAGGCGAACATGTAAAGATACATTAAGCTACAAAGACATTTATTTGGATCATGAAAACTATAGACAATTATCCTTAATATCTATAAACCTTACAATGATTGCTACTTGTGCTAAATTCTTATTCCTTCTCCCAAATATCAATATAAATCATACATCAATTCAATTATTAGTCAATTAATTGAAAAGCTTTAAACTCATGACAATCATTTAGACTAAACGAACATTTAAGTGTCAAATTGTAGAATTTATTGTCAAAACTTCATAATATATAGAACTAGTCAAGCATCATAATAATACAAGAACACAAACTAAATAGACACAACATTACCCGAAATTAAAGTTTTGGGAAGAAAAACGTAATTGATGCGATGCAAGTTCCTAAAGTTTGCAATTAAGTGTTCAAACGTTAGCTCTCGAAACGTGTGAATCACCTCTGATTGCTCCATTAACGCTTCCAATTGATCACGTGCAATTCAAATGATCATCAATTTCTCTTAATCAACTCCAATTTCACATTTTTCACACCAACTGCATCCAAGTGTATTTAAATCAGGGTTTTACCTACCATTGACATATATAAACCTAGATTAGATAGATATTCGCTCAATAGCAATAAATAATCAAGAATAGAAGCCAAAATAAGTGTACAAAATACACTTATCACATCTAAAGTCTTCTTGCAGCACACTGTATACTTTTTGATAGCACAAAATGTTTGCTCAGTAGCACTTTTGAATGTGACCTTGAAAATTTTATGAGAGGTAGAACTGTCAGAAATACCTTCATTAATTATGTTCCATGATCATAAAATGTTTCTTCATATATAAGATATACAATTCAGATATTATTTTTTCACCTTTAGCTGTGTACTTTGTCCTTTGCATTCCATATCTATATGCCAAATTGATCTATTCCAGCTGAAAAGATCATTTTGCTACGCAGTAGTAGAATTTGGTTGTGGATGTTTGACATGCTTTGACCTCATTATCTCTGAGTGGTTCTCTCACCATCAGGAGGGTCCTGGTAAAAATTGAGTGTTTATTCATGATATATTTGGATGTTCTGTAGATTTTTTTTAGTGTGTTGTCATACTAATTGTAGTATTTGGAACTATTATATCAATTTGCTTTTATCAAGCACTTCAATTTCTACATAAGTTGACCGTACTGATCTACCAATTATACTGTCATGGTTTACACAAGCTTCATGGTTAGTAGTGGATTTTGTATCATTTATTGCCTGGCTTTTTGGATTGATCTATATTGTTAAGTTTAACCTATAATTTTTACATGGTTAGATTGATAACATTTTTTGGCAAGAATTTATTTATTTTGCTTGATTTAATTTTAGATTTTATAGTGGTATCTTTGTGAGGCTACTTTGTTATCTTAGTGCATCAAATATCATATCTTTAAAGTCTTTTTTACATCTTTATGGCAGAGGGATGCTAGAGAACATAGAGGCCAAACTTATACAATGGCCAATAACTCCTACGATATGGAAGACATTTTAATGCCTCTACATGAATTCATTAATGAACCTATTGTTCGGGACATTGTCCACAATGGGGCCACTTTCCAGGTAATGTAGTCTTAGTTTGCACGATATGATTTTAATGTATCCATGCTATCTTACTAATACCTTTTGTAACTCTTAGATGTGGTTTAAGACCGGAAAATTGATGTAGTGAGTTCTTAATGATGTTGTAAACCACCTACTCAATGATTATTGCTTATTTATTCTTGATCTTTGCAGCATTCAGCTCCTTGTGAAGAACTTTCGGCTGTTAAAATTATGTTGTTTCTGTTTCATTTAATTTTTACCTATAAACTATTGAAAATGTGGAGTAACAGAAAGATTGAGCTGGTAAACTCTGCATGTTATTATATTGATTAATTAGTTATATCTAAAATATGAGTTTTTCTTTAGTTCTCTTATGCTTGGCCCCACTATTTTAGCTTTCTGAGGAATTAGGGGTAATTTCTATAACATTATACATGCTTTTTTCAGTAGGGAAGTAGTATGTATCCAACATTTCTGTCCAATAAGAGACAGTTTGCTTAATGTTGTAACACCTTTGATGTTAGACTGCATTTATGAGACACTGAAACTAGCAATTTGCCAGAACTTCTGGATTAATGAATATTAATTTTGTTAGTGTTGTAAAGTTCTTTGAATTGAGTTATATAGGGCATTTAAGTTACATTTCAAATAGAGATGAATAGGAGAATGAGACAGCCATTGAATGTTCTCTGAGACACTGGCGGTGTAATGTGAGATTGAATTTTGCTGATATCAGCAAATACCAGTAAGACTGAACTGGATTTGTCATTTTAATGGTTTTCTCAGCCTCGTTTTGTTAGTTCAGAGTTTTGACGCGCCCTCTTTCCTAACCATTTCCTATTTTACAGATTGCTGGACTCACAAACAACTCCTATTTAACAGAATCACATGAAGTGCGCCATTGTGTACTCAGGTATCCCACTCTTGGAAAATATGTGCTTGAAGTTGCGAAGGTAATTATGGAAGGTTTCTTGCTATCATTCATGCCATTGAATACTCATGTATCCGACTCTTGGTAATTACTATTATGTATTCATTTAATTGTCTCATCCATGGTATATTGTTGTAAATATTGCAGAAAAGGTTGGACGATATGCTGTATGTCGGACTTACTGAGAACCATAAAGAATCAGCCTCAATGTTTGCAAACGTGGTTGGTGCACAGGTGATTTCTCAGTTATCAACATCGAGGTCTAAGAGAGAGATTGCAAATAACAGCGACTCAGGTTAGCAATCAGAAACAATTTATGCACCGGATTGACTCTGTCTCTGTTGCAACTGATAAAAAATTATAGAGAATTTATCTATGGATCTTGGATGGGAAATCTTGAATCCGGGATGTTAAATAACTCAATAGTTGACTGAATTTTGAATTTGTATGCATTTCTTATTCCTGTAATGTGGAGTGTGAGAAGGTGACCTGCATGATAAAAATATTGATTTTCTTTATCCGCGACTACTACTGCAGAACAGAGCTCCTTGCTTCCGGATTTCCGAATGGATGCTAATTATCAAGTAAATAAGTGCAACTTTTTTTTCTTCTGATTATGTTTTGATAAAGGGGTATTTTAACGTAAACGTCTCCTTTTGTTCAATTACAGAGAAACAACACTTACAAAAAGGTGAAGAAACTTTCATCAATTGGCAAGGACGAAGCAACAAATAAGAACGTGAGCTGTGACTTCCATTTAATTTTTCTTGTCTTGAGATTGGAAACTTTCCCTTTCCTTTTCACATGGCTAAGGTCTCTCTGTTGCCATATTAGATGACTGTTGGCAAACTTATGGAAGCATATGAGTCCTGTACTTCATACTTACGGCACAGCCAAGAAGAGAGACGTGCAAATTCTTTGAAGAATATTTCTCCAGCAAACTTTACAAAAGAGGTATAATATCTTGAATGGACAAGTCCTGAAACATTGAATTTTCTGACTGCTTTTTTACTGTAGTAATCTTATTCATAGCTTCCCATTTTTCAGGCTCGTCGTCATGTTCCCAAGGTACTTCTCCAGAAGATCACATCACTCAACAACCTAGATATGGAGCTTTATAATTATGGCCAGAGCATCTTTGCGAAGCGACTTGGACATGTGGTGCAGACTATGGTTGATACAGTAAGTTCCGGTTCTTAAGAAATTTGTGGTTACCATGCATATTTTTTGCATCTTCAGTGCTTTATATTACTTGTATATTGCAAGAAAGAGAATCTTCTATGTCATGTTTGATATGCTGAATTGAACAGTACTAGACAATACAATTTTGACACATTTTGTTGCGCGTCTCTGATGACGGATTCCTTGTGCTTTTAACTGCAGAAGAGGCAAGAAACGATACTTACCGAGAGTGCATACATTAATTCATATGGTTCCCCCTCTTGGAAATTCCTTTGCTTAGGCACTGCGGGTCTCTTATTGCTTGTCTCCGTGTTTCTCTCCAAAAGAAGAACGTCGAAAATAAAACTGTAAATGTAATTTTAACTACAGTTTAAGCGATATATACTCAAGTTCAGAGTATTTACAGAGAAAAATCAATGCAAAATAAGTAAAAAAATAAAGTTACCAAGCTTTGATGAGTTTCAGTGCTGAGATTTTTTGTAGAGATGTTTACCAATACTAAGGTGATCAGGTCGCTCGGGTTTTGACTCGTGGGAAGTTTCGACGCATGCCCTATTTGTGGAGGTAATAGGTCTTTATAATAGAGTAATTAGCACATAACGTCCCAATCTTACACTGTTATTGTGAAAAACGTCATTTCCTTTCATTTTTTGGCATTTTTATTCTTATTTCTACCTTTCATTACGCAAAAAGTCAATTTCATCCATTTTCTCAAATAAAAATTGTGAAACGACGAATATATCATTCTCTTCAAATAAAACAAAAGGAAAAAAAACAATAATAATTGCAATTATAGTCCCAAACGTTTTGAAAAGCGCAAATGAGTCCCAAACAAATTATTAAAAGGGTAATTAGCACATAATGTCCATACCTTTCACAATTATTGTAAAAATGTCCATACCTTTTATTTTTTTTTTGGTATTTTCACCCTTAATTACACATTTAATTTCGCAAACCATAATTTCTATCAATTTTCATCCAATTTCTCAATAAAAAGTTGTGAAATGACGAATATACCTTCATATTTAAATAAAAAAACTAAAGAATTAATTGCAATCATAGTTCCAATTTTTTTAAAAAGTGCAAACGAGTTTTCAATAAATTATTTAAAAATAATATTTTTTTAAAAAAGTGCAAACAAGTCCCAATTAAATTTATTTAAAAATTTAAAAAATTAAAAAGTGTAAACGAGTCCCAAATAAATTATTAAAGATTAGAAATTAAAAAATATTTTTTATTCAAATATGAGGTTATATTCATTATTTCACAATTCTTTATTGAGAAATTATATGAAAATTGATGAAAATGATGCTTTGCACAATCAAATGTGTAATTAAGGGTGTAAATGCAAAAAATAAAATAAAATAAAAGGTAGGGATTTTTTTGCAATAACAGTGAAAGATATGTACATTATGTACTAATTACCATTTTAATAATTTATTTGGACTCATTTGCACTTTTAAAAAAATTTGGGAGTATGGTTGCAATGAGTTTTTTTCTTTTTGTTTTAATTAAAAAGAATGATATATTAGTCATTTCACAATTTTTAATTGAAAAAATAGATGAAAATGACCTTTTGTGCAATGAAATATGAAAATGCCAAAAAGTGAAAAGTATGAACGTTTTTCACAATAACAATGAAAGATGAGACGCTATGTGCTAATCACTCTTTATAATTTTGAGAAAAATAAATATTATATTTTCTCTGTCAGCAGTTTTGTACTAGCAAGAAATCAAAAATGGAAAAGAAGTGACTTTTATTCATGCTTATAAAATTAAAATATAATCTTGAAATGATCTATGTTTTTAGGTAAATATGGGTTCCTTTCATGGTTTGTTGTTCAAACTGTAATTTATTCAATGCGATTTACATGTTGGTGAAAATATTGATGCTCCTTCTTTTTCATGTTTGGCAATGCTTATAACTTATAAGTTGATCAAACTTTATTTTTGTCCACGTATTTCGTATATCCACAATTTATAAGGACTCACAACTTATATTTAGTAAAAGCTTTGCCAATTCTAAATTCCCAACCGTGCAACCCATGTGGGCTTGACATGTCTTTACACCTCTAGCCGAGTTTGGTCGACACATGTCTTTACACCTCTAACTTCACTCCAGAAACGTAAGATGACGTTTCACTGTAGTACACAATCTTAAGAGTAGTAGTATTCTTGTACATGTTCTTACTTTAAAAGTTCAACTAAATTTCTTCTCAACTTGGCTACACCTCCATCGATGGATTAATATGACCTAAGTTTTCTTACTCATCTCATCCTTTCAAGCGGTCTTTCCTTCATAAATTCGACTTCCAAAATATACACCCAAAAAAAAATAGTTCAATATAGAAAAGAATGCGTTGCTTGTCGCGTTAAATTGAAATCTTAAATCCCTATCAAAATAAGAAAAATCTAATTCTTACTCTAAACCAAAACAATTTCTTAAAAAATAATTTTATCAACTAAAAATCCTATTATTCATAAAATAATAAAAGACTAGCTTTAATAAAATGTTGCAAGTTGATAAAGGAGCGAACAGAGCCAGGAGATTATAATCCCCTTGCTTTTATTTAGACATGATTTATTAAAGTTGGTCCCAATCTCTTAATTGTTGTACCAGCAAAAATGTCTAGGTATATGTCCATCAATGTGACAAACTATATATATATATATATATACCCTCTTATTTAAATAAAAAAATTAAAGAATTAATTGCAATCATAGTCCCAATTTTTTTTTAAAGTGCAAACGAGTCCCCAATAAATTATTTTTAAAAAAAATGCAAACGAGTTCCAAATAAATTATTAAAGAATTAGAAATTAATTTTTTTTATTCAAATAAGAGGGTATAAGCATTATTTTACAATTTTTTATTGAGAAATTGGATTTTAAAAAAATTTAAAAAGTGAAAACTAGTCTTAAATAAATTATTTAAGAATTAGAAATTAAAAAATATTTTTTATTTAAATAAGAGGGTATATTTATTATTTCACAGTTCTTTATTGAGAAATTGGATGAAAATTGATGGAAATGATGATTTGCACAATCAAATGTGTAATTAATGGTGAAATGTCAAAAAAATGAAAGATATTGACGTTTTTCGCAATAACGGTGAAAGATATGGACATTATGTACTAATTACCCTTTTAATAATTTATTTGTGACTCATTTGAAATTTTTTTAAAAAAAAATTGGAAGTATGGTTGCAATAAAATTTTTTTATTTATTTCAAGAGAATGATATATTCGTCATTTCACAATTTTTAATTGAGAAAATTGATGAAAATGACCTTTTGTGCAATGAAATGTGAAAATAATGGTGAAAATGCCAAAAATTGAAAGGTATGGAAGTTTTTCACAATAACAATGAAAGTGGGGACGTTATGTGCTAATTACTCTTTATAATTTTTTTGTGAAAAATAAATATTATATTTTGCTCTCTCAGCAGTTTTGTACTAGCAAGAAATCATAAATGGAAAAGAAGTGACTTTTATTCATGCTTATAAAATTAAACATGTCTTTACACCTCTAGCTTCACTCAAGAAACGTAAGACGACGTCTCACTGTAGTACATAATCTTAAAGAGTAGTAGTATTCTTGTACTCGTTCTTACTTTAAAATGTTTCATTTGTAATCTTCAAAAGTTCAATTAAATTTCTTCGTAACTTGGCTACACCTCCATCTATGGATTAACATGACGTAAGTTTTCTTACTTGTCTCATCCTTTCAAGAAGACGCCTACTTGGGACATATTTTCAGGCTCACTTTGCACCGAAAAGAAGGTGTAATTTTGAGGGAACAAATGGATCTTTTTCTTTTGACCATTTTTAGGGTTTTTAAAATTTGCTTTTGGGTTCTTAGCTAAGCATGCATTGTCCCGTGTTCGTGCTTACACGTAAACTTTCTTAAAACACAGAAGCCACTGGTTGACTATTCAATTATTTTTTAACAAAATCCAATCTTCTCTCCCAACCCATTTTGCTGAAGTGACACTCTTATGTTATATTTTCTTATCATTTTTTTATGGTAAGTCTAATTGTTTATCTGCTTAAATGAGCGACGAAGTCAGGATTTGAATTCAGTGATGACCAAATTTAACTGTGAAAAAGATTTTCAATTTCAAAATATAATAATATTATTAAAAAAAAAAAGTAATGCTATTCATAGTCGTTCACTGCAGCAGTCGCCATATGTGACACACACATGACATGTAGTTATTTGATACATTAATGCATTAAATACACACTTGATATGTGTGTGCCACATAGGGCGACTGCTGCAGTGAGCGACTGC
>CAIGRT010122190.1:0-11986 GCA_903798405.1 Fraxinus platypoda | reverse complement strand
TAATATTTACCAAACAGAGCCTTAACGAACACAATTTTCGAATCTATATCAAGAAAGAAGCGAGACCACATTACGTCGATTGCGAAATCAAATTAGGTAGTCGGATTAGAGCATTACCATAATATATTAATGATTATTCAAAAAATATTAAAGGGAGAAATAATTAATGTAATTGTCCAATTGGTATATTTAATTAGAAAAAAGTTAGATGATGAAGCCTCTCGTGTGGTGCATTATCTCTTTACAGCGTATGCTTTATCGATATTCTTAATCAAGTAATTTCTTGAGCACTGCAATTAACGTGCTAACATTATATAGTTTTGAAATAAAAATAAATTAAATTAAACATACAGTGCTTTTATCGAGAAATTTAGACATCCTTTTTTTTTTTTTAATAAATAAATTATAATATCCACAAATCTTCACACCTTTCACGAAAAACATGTTTTAATTGAATTGATTGGTCCACAAAATTTTATTTTTCCCTTTTTCTCTTAGAATTATATAATAAATTTGTGAATACCACATAAACAAATGTATGAGATTTTGTATATATTTGTTCGAATTCTTTCCAAAAATTTAACCTATTTCTACACATTATTTTTAAAATTTATTAGAACTTATAAAATAGTAAAAGATTTTTAGATCATCGAACCATTTATTTTTTTATTTCTTTCATCACATTTTAATTGCATTTAAAATTCTGAATCTTTGCTCATTATAACACTTGTATCTCTAACGACTTTTCATGTCATTCTTATCCTCAGATTTTCTATTAGGTAACATATTTTGTATTTGATAACAATTTTATGTCCAACAGTCCGTTTAAATGGCATAAAATAACTTATTTTTCATCATATTTTTTAAAAAATAAATAAATAAGTTAGAAAAAATATTTTTTTCCTCTTTTCAAAGTATAAAAACAAAATATTTTTATATAAATTATCATCAAGAACGAGACGTACTAATTAATTAATTGAATGTTGCAAATAAGGATTTAATAGAAAAATTTAAGAAAATAATTGTTATAATGAACAAATATTGAAGACCCTAACTACAATTATAATGTGACGTATCAAATAAAATTTATGCTAAATTTGTGCTGACAATATAACCACGCACATACAAAATGATCTAGGCATTTAGCACTTGATTGATATATAATTTTTAAAACTTTATTTTTCTTTAAACTCATTTTCAATCATTTATTCTTTTAATAAAATAATTTTGTAAGTGAATCTATAATTTTTCTCTATTTTTTAACTGCATATTTCTCAAAAAATCTTTTTTCACAAACAATTCTGAAAAAATCGATATCAAACAAACTAACATACCAAGACAAGATAAAAGTGTTTTAAACTTGCAAAAAGAAAAAAAAAAAAACAAAATAAAAAAAGAAAAAATAGAAAAAAAAAAAAAAAACAAAAAAAAAAAAAAAAAAAGTATATAAAAAAAAAAAAAAAAAAAAAAAAAAAAAACAAATGTATATGTTGTTATCTATAAGTATGAAGTGTGAAATAATATTGTAAGACATGACATAGATGATAGCTACTAAATTAAATTGTCCCAATTTTCTAACACTCTCTTTTTTTTTTAATTAATTATTAATTACAAATTTTATAGGATGGATAACTTTTATCATCTTTTTAATTACTAATTTTATTTATTTTTATTAAAATCTATTAAAAATCTGAATTTTAAACAAGAGCAAACAAGATATAGCCCCTGTTTAATATATATATTTTGCAAATTTTGATAAAAGTAAAAGAAATGTGTGTTTGAAAAGTTGTGGAATACATAAAATTTGTAATTGAAATTAATTATTGATTTTAACTTAATTTTTATTTACTTTTTAAACTACACCAAACATGATTATAGTAGATTTTTTCTTCTCTCTTTGCCCCTCATTGTGTCTCTTCTTCATCACTCACTATCTAAATATTCGATATTTAAACTTCATGTAATACGGGACACAGCAATTCTCCTTGTATAGGGACATTATGTTGTATCGCACATCATTTTGCTGATTAGGACTCATCACAAATTTGATTAATTGTAAATTAATTATGTTAGTCCCATATTCCCCCGGTATGTTATCTTCTTTGAAAACAACAAAATAATAATATTTTTTAGAAAATTGTCATATCTATAAGTTCAATTTCATGTCATTTTCTTTGGAGGGTTTTTCCAAATAGGGATCGCCTAAAGCATATAAAATTATGAGTAATACTATTCATAGTCAGCGATTGCAGTTCCATCTTCTGTGTGTGTGTGTGTGTGTTTTTTTTTTATTATTATTATTTATTATTGAGACTTTAGTTTGTTATTTGAGATAACAAAATTACTTGCCTATATCGGATGCCACGTAAGACGACTACAAATAACATTATTCCAATATCATCGGTACAAAGTATTTTATCCGTTTAAAGATTTTGGTTTTAGATATTGATTCAAATTATACTAACTCTATTTATAGAATGATTGAACGTATTAGAACTTCAATCCACTTTTTAATAGTATAAATATATTGAATTATCTATTAGATAAAAAATATATTCGTTGCAGGTCGATTATTTTCATAAACTGATGTATTTGGAAGCCCTTGGTCAAGCGAATATTTTACTAAGAGTCGACAAGGAATTTCATAAACAATTGACCGTTTTGATCCTTTGAAACAACTCAAATGAATTTAGTACTTTGTTTTAGGAGGTCCTAATCAGATAAATATAGATGGAATATATCCACTTTTTATAGTTCAACATCTAACGTGATGATGAATAGGTATTGTTCATTTGGACTAATTATAAGATTTTTCTCTATGAATTGACATGAGCAATTGTATGCAACAAACTATTTGTTGATTTGCCTTCGTTTGGATAAAATGATTTATAGTTAAACTTCATTTTCAATAATACATTTTAATAGATTTACTGCTTTTTAATCACACATTTAATTTATAAATCGTTTATAATTTATCAAAACGGAAGCTTGGTAACTGCACTTTTTCCATTTCTTCAATAAGAACATTGTAAATACAAAAGACATACATCTTACACATTTTCACTATATAATTCTAAGTATCGAGCGCGATGAAACTATAAATCGTTTTATTTTCGAGTACATTCACTACTCGGCTTTCTCCTTTTTCTCTTCATGTCTATTAGGCAATAGCTAGAGACTAGCCAAAGACTATTTAGTATCTTTATTCCTTTAAGGGTTTGTAAATACAACAAATGCAAAGGTTGTAAGAATTGATGTACATGCTTCATTTGTGCTTTACAATATTACCCATAAAATTCAATAGAACATGTACATTAATGATTTTGGTAATGTAATCTTTTCCCGTTTATAATTTAGGCAAATTTACAGCTCATTTTCAATGCCAGAAAGTCGAACTCACATTGAAATTCCCATTTCTTTTCACATCATTAATCAGCTCAATTAACGAGTGAAAATTAAAGGTATCAGAATGGACATAATTATCTTTGTGCGTACGTGCCAATTCTCAAATTGACTTGTGAACAATTTTATAATTAGGTGACACTGAAATTGAGCTGCCTCAATTTAAAAGTTAAACAATTAAAAGTGAAAATATTTAATTATTTAATAATTGGGAAAAATTACCTTGTAAAAATGATCAATGGGTTCCATTGAATAGTCTTTGCCTAGTCTCTAGGAAATAGCCTAATAGAGACAGAAAGTGATTGCTCGACAAAGTGATTTAAATCCGAATCTTTTGAAGATCGATTTAGATATTCACCTGAAAATGATAAAAGATTAAAAGTTAAAGGGTTGAATTTGTAATGAAAATGAACAATATTATTTAGTGGAAATTAAAATTAATTTTTTTTTTTTTTTTTTTTTTTTTTTTTNTTTTTTTTTTTTTTTTTTGTAATTTTTGATAAAAATTGATTAAATGTGTGATTGAAAAGTTGTGAATTTCATAAAATTTATGATTAAAATTAATTATTGACTTTAATTTAAATTAAAATCTAGATTTTTTTTTCTCAGGTGAACGACTCAGTTTACGTGTGAATTGATAAAACTTAAAGGCTAAAGTCGAAAATCTCCTGTAAAATTTATGATAATTTCAGAGATACTTTTTTTAATTTTTAAAATTTCAGAAATCTCCCAGTATAACATAAATCCCCATTTTACACTTTTCTCTTTTGCTAAATCATAAATGTGCAACTATATTTATTTTCTTGTTTATCTTTCTCACAAATTAATACATTTAATATATTTGTCAAAATTATCCATTTTAATTTTTTTTTTATAATAAAGAATAAAATTGATACATTCTTTATCGTATTTTCAGAATTATAATAAAACATCTTAAAATTAATATAGTACGAGATGATAAGATGTCACTTCCCCACAATTCATTGCATATGCTCCATCTCAAACATGTCCTGATTATTATTTTATATTCTATTAATTTAACTCGTAAAAAATATATATTGAGAAAAATTATCACTGTTACTTATTTATTTAAAATATTATTTTATTATTTTTAAAATAAAAATTAAATTGAAAAACCTAAAACAAAACAAAATATGGTAAAAAAATACGAGGCAGGGCGGGAAATGTTGCCAGCCTTTTGATTTTTGGGCATTTGGTGGCATTTTTATCGTGTTTATATTTTAACTGTAATAATTAATTATTAAGTATTTATGATATTTATAATTTTGAAAATTAATTTTTTGTTTAAAACTTAAAAGTATGTATGGATTTCTAATAAATTTGAAGACGCACATTATTTTATTTATTTATTGGTCTAAAATATTTTAAATAATATTATAAATATGAAAATGTCTTATTACGTTTAGATTTGTCTAGATTCGACTTGACGTTTGACATCTTCGCCTTGTGGGTTTTAGAACTTTGAATTTTACTATCTTGTTGCAGTAGGTGGGAGCCTTGAATAATTTGATTAGGGGTAAAATTTACATAAATAAACTTTTTCAACAACAATCTTAATTTTTAAATGAGACGAGTTTTAAATTCAAGTTTCATTATCATTCAATTACGATAATTGTACATTCATCAGACTTTTGATAAAAAATAAATCATGTCATACACGAGGATATGTATTAAAGAATAAATTTAAATAAATAACATGTCCCCTTAACAAATGAACATGTCCCCTTAACAAATTAAACTTTAGTGGTCTTGATAAATTATGAATTCAGTTCATGACGAAAAAAATATATTAATTTTTAGTCAAGAAAAAAATTATTTTTCAAGTATTTTTAACATTTTTTTAAGGCTCAACCAAACATGCAGATTGCATAGCAGATTACAGCTAAATACAACACATAAGCACATATACATACAATATATACATATAATATAGGCATCTATAGCAACACCATTTCTGGTGCTGCCATGTATCCCAAAAGCTCCCATCCTCCAAATTCACAAATCTCAATGCCCATTAAAGAAAACGACCTATCCTCTACCGATTCTTTATTCTAAAGAATGATTTTTCACATTCATTTAAACCCAAGATTGAGAATTTCAACTTTCCTTCATCTTTAAACCATTGCCAAAGTCAAATACAGAGCACTCGGAAGACTATTGGACTCTTTGTCTTTTTCTTCTGTATAATTATATGCAGAAGCCATAATTACAGGAGGGTCGGTGACACTGTTGAGATTTTCTCTTTGCGTTGAAAGAAATTCAAGGTATACTATTGTATTTGAAACCCTTTGGTCTCTTTGCTTCCATTGGTTTTTGGCATTAATGCGTTCATACTGTCTGGGGATAGAGAATTATCTCGATACAGTATGCTTGGCTGACTTTTAAGTAAATTGTATTATATTTGGACAAGTTACTATTTTTCTTGTGAAAAAGGTCGATGGTAAGATGGGGTCATCGTAAGAAGTGACATTTACTCATTTTCATCTTTGATTAGGAAAAAGAATAATTTTTTGAAACCTACTAATTCCTTATAAGTGACTTTTCTAAGCTTAGTTAAACATGTATAAAGGTGGGGTTGGTTACTGGTACACAGTACTGGGACATGCTTGTTTGAATACGTATGTTTATTTAATGTTCTGGTTGAATTGCAACGGGGTTTATTTTAATCTGTTTTTGCATGGTTTAGGGAGTGAAACTCGGTCCGTGAATGGGGCAATTCTGCTTAGTATATAATGTAAAGTTCATGTTGGAACTGTGCAGGGAATGAGAGGAGAATTATCTGTTTAATATGGAATTCTGGTGTTGACATTGTTGCAAGACATGCTGAGTGTTGATGAGGGAGAAGAGATTTTCTTTGATACCACGGATTATTTGTTGTCCGAGGAGCCTGTTGTTGTGAAAGAAGATTCACCTTGCGGTTTAGGATACGAGGTTTGGTTGTGTGAGCCACAGAGCGTTAAGCAAAGAAGGGAAACTTTTTTACACGGAATGGGATTTGTTGATGTTTCAGTTCATGATGAATTGGACACAATGGGGTTGGAAAGGATTAGGGAATCTGGTGGAGCCGTCTCTAGTTCTTGTGGCTTGTCTAGTGTTAGCATAGACGACAATTTGGTATATGATAGATGGGAATCAAATGGCGAACCATGTTGTTCAGTCGAGGATTCTGACATGGATTGGTTGGATGATATGACATTTGATGCATTTAGGGCCGGACAATGTGAAAATGGGCAAGTGCTGCCTTGCATAGAAGAATACTGGAATATGGATAAGAAGAAGAAAACAACGCGCTGGTGGGATCAACTACTATGGAAAAAGAAGAAAAATCGAGTTACTGATGTATCTAAGGAACCAAATTTATACACTGAAGACGAAAGGGTGACTTGGATGAAGATGGAACATAATAAGAAGAGGTGTATGGAGTGCTCTGCTGTCTGTGCTGGACAAGAAATTAATGCTCACAATGGCCTAATTTGGACCATGAAGTTCAGCCCAGATGGAAAATATTTGGCCAGTGGAGGTGAAGACGGTGTAATTTGCATATGGCGTGTTGGTTCAGTAGATGCATCTTGCAGTACCAAGAAATGCAATTTCAGTAGACAGGAGTTTGAAGGCAAGTCGAGTTCTCGTGGTAAGAAGTCGTGGCCTGCTTCTGTCATCATCCCTGAAAAGGTTTTCAGTATCGCGGAGGAGCCGTTGGTGAAGTTTCGTGGTCATACTAGTGACATTTTGGACCTTTCGTGGTCTGCATCAAATGTAAGCAAAGTAGTTGCTATTTATCTATTTCGAGTATTTTCTTGTTTCTCACGTTGATTTTATGTGAAGCTGAAATTGATTTTTAATTACAGCATCTTCTGTCATCTTCCATGGATAAAACAGTTCGTTTATGGCAAGTTGGCTCTGATAAATGTCTTGGAGTTTTCCATCACAGCAATTATGGTAATTATCAGAATTTTCTTTAATGATTCTTCACTTATGTAACTGCCAGTATCCTCCACAACAACCCCCGCCAAAAAAAAAAAAAAAAGTAAAAAAAAGTAAGTTCGTTTATGGCAAGTTGGCTCTAATGCTTTTATACTCTAAATTAATTTGAATTATTTTCTTGGATGGATTCAGTAACATGTGTTCAGTTCAATCCTGTGGACGATAACTACTTCATCAGTGGCTCCATAGATGGTAAAGTTCGAATTTGGGGAGTTACCGAGAAGAGAGTTGTGGATTGGGCTCATGTGCGAGATGTAGTAACAGCAATCTGTTACCAGCCAAATGGCAATGTATAATTTATAATATTAGTTGTTAATGTTGACATACTGTTTTGTCTTTAGCTCTTGATTACTGCATACTGATAGGATTCATTTTTTGAACTTTCATGGAATCAGGGTTTTGTTGTTGGTTCTCTCACTGGTATATGCCGCTTCTACAGATCATCAGGTACATAGTTCTGTCATGGTTGTATTCTTGTTGGTATTTTTTTGAAATATTAGTATGTTCTTCCCAGTGAAGCTTCTAAACCCTGTTTCTCCGTTGCACAGGTGGCGAACTCGGGCTAAATGTAGAGATAAATGTATGTGGTCAAAAGAAGAAGTCTGAAAACAAAATAACCGGCATTCAGGTTTCATTCTCGAAGTTCTGGAGCTTTACATTTTTATTCCTTTTTATTAATACCGATATTAACCTAGACTTTTTGTGCAGTTTCTGAAAAATGATCCTGAAAGAGTTATGATAACATCCAAGGACTCCAAAATTCGCATATTTGATGGGTGTCAAGTTGTCCGTAAATACAGAGGTAAGGAAAAAGTTTCACTTGTTTTCTGAAAATTGCTTATAGAGGCTTATTGAGACTTGTTTTAGCTTCATAGCTCCATTTGTTCATTCACGAATTTCTTATAGTCTGATCATGACTGAGTTTCTTTAATTCATCTTATATCAGCTTATTACGCATTTATTCAGGGGTTGTATCATTCACACACTTTCAACATGGAATAGTAGTGTCTAGTTTGTGTAATTCCTTACAAAAAGTCGATGTTTCATCTTCTGCCACTATCTTGCTTGTATCATGGCCTTAAAGCATTTGCCATCTAAATTTTGTTTTGATGCTTATAACTTAAAGCTCCTGAGCAATGTGATAATCCTGTCTTTACTTCTTTATTCTATTTCTTTGAGCTTGCGTTCTTGTTCTTGATTGCCGTTTCACGAATTGACTATTTATAAACATGTTTTTATCTATTGGAACTCTCATTTCATATATTTACAATCTTTTAACACTTTGAAGTTTTAAGAATTGTTTTGCCACATATTTTTCTTATAAATGTATTTTTGATCATATCAGGTCTAAAAAAGTCGGGAAGTCAGATGTCCGCTTCATTTACTTCAAGTGGAAGACACATGCTATCAGTTGGTGACGACTCTCGTATTTACTTCTGGAACTATGATAACTCACTCATCCCATCATCCAAACAAGCTAAATCCGTACGCTCCTGTGAGCATTTCTTGGTTGAAGGTGTGTCAGTCGCATTACCTTGGTCAGATACCGGAACAGAAGAAAATGGTTTCGCTCTGGGTAGTCCTCTATCTGGTGTCCAGACACAAGACTGGCAAGAAGCATCCTCGAGGGTTCGGGATGCAGAACGTTTTACGCTAGGAAATTGGTTTTCCATGGACAGCTCGTCCAAGGCCTTGGTAACATGGCCCGAGGAGAAACTCCCTTCATGGGATTTGCCATCTGCTGAACATGGTTGTCGGCCTTGTAATAATTATGGTGATCATCTTCATCAGCAGAACTACATCCATAGTTCAAGAATTCGATCTGCAACATGGGGTCTTGTGATTGTAACAGGTGGTTAGGTGGTGTTGTATCACATTGTAACGTTAAAGTGTGTGGATTCAAAAATTTGTAATAAAATTATCAATTTTTATGCAATTCCAAAATTTGTTCATAAGGATTCATTTTCAATTTTGCCAATCAATTTGAGTAAATTGCTGTAAAAAAAAAAAAAAAAAAAAAAAAAAAAAAAAAAAAAAAAAAAAAAAATAAATTTGTTCATAAGGATTCATTTTCAATTTTGTCAATCAATTTGAGTAAATTGCTGTTAAAAAACATAAAATAATAAAAAAAATTCCCTACGGCAACACCTTGATTTGCAACACATGTCCAAACGTTGCAAAAGGTCTACGGCAACGTTTTTTGAACGTTGCCGTAGGCTGTTTTTGTTGTAGTGTACATATCATCATATAGACTACAATGTAGAAGACAACAGATTCATTTTACTGATAGCCTTTGGTAGATCCTCTATACTTGTAAGGCTTTTACAAAAGGGAAAAAAAAGGAATAATTTTGTTGAATAAATAACCCATTAAATCAACATCAAGAACTTGATCTCACCACAACAAAAATTGTAACGTTGCGAAAGACTTTTTGCAACTTTTGTGCGTATGTTGTGGGTTTCAGTGTTGCTGTAGAGTAAAAAGATACGACAACGTTTATACACCATTGCAAAAGGCCAAATCCGAACGTTACCATTTAGTTTTTGCAACGTTTATTAAACGTTGCCGAAACTTTTGTGTCCATCTTTCGCAACTTTCCAAAAATGTTGTTATTAATGTTTTTCAACATTTTTGGAACGTCGCCTTTAACGTAACATTTTTTGAACGTTGCTTTTAACGTATTTGCAACGTTTTTTCTGAGTGTTGTCTTAACGTATTAGCAACGTTTTGTTTAGTGTTGTCGTTACTTTTGTTTTCAGCTTTTCACAACGTTTTTTAAATGTTGTCGTTCCTCTTTTGCAACATTTTATGAGTGTTATCTTACCTTATTTGTAAATTGTGTTCACCTTTTCGTAACATTTGTTTAACGTTGTCATTTCTTTTGTCTTTAGTTTTTGCAACATTTTACAAACGCTACCTTATGTCTTTTTTTTTTTTTTAATCGTCATTTTTATATTTTTATATTAACAAGTATATTTAAAGAATTTTTTTTAGTAAAATACACAAATTAAACAACATAATTAAAGACTTTTTGGTTGTGCTTCAAATTGAAATTAAAATTTCATTTCGTATTTTTAAACCATACAAAATAGACATAGTCGTCTATAATAAAATCCATACAAAATAGACAAAGATTAATAACAAAATCCATGCTAAAACTCCTCTATCTTACATGTAGGAAAGTGTATGAGAATGGCATATGGAGGTCTTTGAATCGCTACCTCGGGACTCATTCGTCTTGTGGTTGAGCTGGGAACCGAGGCTGTACAAGCAACATGAATCAAACTACGTGGTGTGATTTTCCTAATGCTCCTACTGAAATGAAAATATTGATCATAACTAACATTTATTACAGTCCAAAATTATATTGAATGGAAGAAGTCAATAAATCAAAAGAAGCGAAGAGAACACCAATTACTACCAAAATTATATTGAATGGAAAGAAGAAGAGTATTGCATGCCATATGGAAATTAACATACATATAAACCTATTGCTGCTTGAATTTTATTGCCTTATAGAAAAAATGGATGCCTTCTAAAATATCATCTATATATACTGTCCACAACATATTTGACACATGGAATTTCTGGTTGACTCAAAAACATGCCAAACAAGGTGCAATAGAGCTTCTTTCACATAGAATTTGATTGATATGATTGATCTTGAAACTTGTACATAAGAATTTCTCACTTCCAAATGGCCAAGCTTATGTGGAGAATGCATTGGAATACTCACAGGGCTACTCCACAACTCAGTTTGAGGTACTATTTATGCTTCAAAAATACAACTTTTTTTATACAATTCTAGTTAAACATTTGCTAATCACCAAATCAATTTTTTTTGCAGGGGAGATCTACATATCAGGAGCATTATGATTTCTTCGAGTCTTCACTGTATCCAAATCAACAACAGCAAAATCAGTTGAGTAGGTATTTCACACCTTATGAAAGGGGTTTCAGTATTTATCTCCAAATAAGCATTATTCTTACATTTTTTTTTCTAATTTTTTTTTATTGAACTTTTTTTCAGATGGTCTGAAGGCAAGAGGATTTGATAGGATAAGTTGAAGCCATCAAAAAGGGAGGTTTTCAAAACAAAGGGAATTGAATCTCAAAAGGGAATTTGTTCATGATCCTTTATCTATTCTCTTCTTTTTTTCTTTTTTTTTTTCTCCTTTTGTAGCTGTCAATGTAGTGGGAAACAACTAAAATGGGAGCTAAAATTTCAGTGTTGTTCAAATTTAATTTTTTTTATTAACAAATAATATCAACAAATGAGCTCTAAGCTTCTCTTGAGCCTCTAACATTGCATGATGCATCAAAAACATGTCTAGAAATAGACTAGCCTGGGATATAAACAGAAAACCATAACTCTGTAAGAGAAGCTGAGAATCAAATTATTCAAGTGAATACCCTATACACTAATAAATCCTTCAACGAAACAACTATACCAGTTTGGTACTTCTAGAGCTCATTTACCAGTTTGAAACCACTATTAACATACTGAATGGAAATGGATTCACACATATTTGTAATAAATCCAGGAAACATACCTTCATCAAAGAAGTCTAATACTGCT
>CAIGRT010122175.1:0-11954 GCA_903798405.1 Fraxinus platypoda | reverse complement strand
GTCTCAATTGAATCAATTCTTTTGAGGGAAATCACTTTCAAAATGGCTTTCGCAGTTTCAAGTATAATGTTGTTTGTCCTACTGGTCTTATTACCACTCTCAGCCACAGCTCAGCCTTACAGGAATGTAACTTTGGGTTCATCAATAACTGCAAACAATGCAAATTCCACATGGTTATCACCATCTGGAGAATTTGCTTTTGGCTTCCAGCAGATCATTCCTGGAGGTTACTTACTGGCAATCTGGTTCAACAAAATACCCGATAGAACCATCGTTTGGTCGGCCAATCGCGATAATCTCGTCCAAGAAGGATCAAAAGTTCAACTACTTGCAGATGGAAGGTTTGAACTGAGTGATCCTAGAGGCCAGAGGATATGGGCTGCTACTTTGTCTAGTGTTGGAGTGGCATATGGAGCCATGCTTGACACTGGTAATTTTGTGTTAGCAAACACCAGCTCAGTTGTTTTGTGGCAGAGTTTTGAAGTGCCAACTGATACATTATTACCAACACAGACACTGAATCAATATGGCGAACTTGTTTCCAGCTTCTCTAGAACAAACTTTTCGAAAGGAAGATTCCTCTTCAAATTACAAAAAGACGGAAATTTAGTGTCTTACACCAGAAATTTCCCCAAGGACAGTGCAAATTATGCTTATTGGTCAACTCAAACTGTGGGCAGTGGCTTCCAAGTGATCTTCAACCAGTCAGGCTACATCTTTCTGGTTGCCAAAAATGGAAGTTTCCTCAATTTTCTGTTTCCAAGCGCGACCTCGACCAGTCAGTTTTACCAGAGAGCAATACTGGAATATGATGGGGTTCTAAGACATTATGTCTACCCTAAGTCTGCTAATTCAGCAGGTGGTAGAGCAATGGGGTGGTCTACTATGGACTTCATACCTTCAAATATATGCCTGAGTATGGGAATGAGTATAAATAGCAGTGCTTGTGGTTTTAAATTTTTAATAGTTTCTGCTCATTGGGAACTGATCAAAAACCAAAGTGTGAGTGCCCTCGTGATTACTCTTTCATAAACCAAAGTGTGAGTGCCCACATGAGTGATTGCAAACCAAATTTCGTTCCACAAAGTTGCGATGAAGAGGCACGTGAAACTGACCTTTATAGTTTCGAAGACATGCCCAATGCAGATTGGCCTTTCTCTGATTACGCTTCTTTTCCTCAAGTCACAGAAGATTGGTGTCGACAGGTTTGCCTCGATGATTGTTTTTGTGTTCTTGCGAGATTTTTTGACGGTACATGTACGAAGAAGAGATATCCTTTCTCCAATGGGAGGGTCGATGTTAGTGTAGAGGGGAAAGCTTTGATAAAAATAAGAAACAGCAATGCAACAGCAGACTCCTCTGGCTCTAAGAAGAGTGAACGATCCATTCTGATCATCACCGGATCAGTTTTCTTGGGCAGTTCCATGTTTCTTAATTTGCTCCTACTTTCATCCATCTTCTTGTATGCTTTCTGTTTCCGTCAACGAAAATCAAAGGGGCTTCAACCATGTCAAGTTCTTCCGGGCCTGAACATAAGAAGATTCAGTTTCAAAGAGCTACAAGAAACAACAAATGGATTCAAGGAGGAATTGGGTAGGGGTGCTTGTTCAACAGTATACAAAGGAACTATTAAGAACGACAATACTGAAACTGTAGTTGCTGTGAAAAAGCTGCATAAGATGGCTACAGAAGGTGAGGAAGAATTTAAAGCGGAAGTAAGCTCAATTAGCAGGACTAATCACAAAAATCTAGTTCAATTGCTGGGATACTGTGATGAGGACCAAAACCGGCTATTGGTATACGAATTCATGAGCAATGGCTCCCTTGCAAACTTTCTCTTTGAAAATTCAATGCCCAACTGGTACAAAAGACTGCAGATTGCATTTGCAATAGCGAGAGGTATTCGCTATTTGCATGAAGAATGTAAAGATCAAATCATACATTGTGACATTAAGCCCAGAAATGTACTCTTAGACGAATCCTTCACGCCAAAAATATCGGACTTTGGATTAGCCAAGCTTTTGAAGCCAGATCAATTGAGAACCACCACGGGAATAAGGGGAACCAAAGGGTATGTCGCTCCAAAATGGTTCAGAAACATGCCGATTACAGTCAAGGTTGATGTTTACAGCTTCGGAATCTTGTTGCTCGAGCTTATCTGTTGCAGAAGAAATTATGAACCTGAGGTTGAGGCTGAGAGTGAAATGATACTTGCTGATTTTGCTTATGATTGTTACAAGGAAGGAACAATGCATTTGTTAGTGGCAAACGACGATGAGGCATTAAACGAGAAGCGATTTGACAAGTTTGTGATGATATCAATTTGGTGCATTCAGGAGGATCCAACATTAAGGCCTACCATGAAGAGAGTGCTGCAACTTATGGAAGGATCTGTTGAAGTCCCCGTCCCTCCAGACCCAGCCTCCTCTACCACTTCAATTTAGATGCAATTTTCCTTTGTAATTTCTAATAATTTCATGCGATTTCTAATAATTCCTCGTCTTTATATTTAGCATCAAGTATCCATGTCGCTCATTTTTAATCATGTCTAGTTTTAATAAATTCAGTACACCAATAATTTTCGTTTACCTTCTATTTTTAACCTATTTCCACAAGTTAAATGCATCCTTAATCTTCCCTTAGATCTATTTGGGAGTTTTTGAATTAGATCAATACTTTTAAGTGTTTTCCGCCATACCCGAGTTTCCGGCCGACATGCATAGATTTTCCAGCAATACAAGAGTGATATAGTACTTGAAAAACAACAAATATACACCATTGAAAAATATTAACTCGTTATTTTTCTGTTGACAAAAACAAAAAATAAAAAAATATCGATTTTATAGTTTCCACAAGTTCAATGGGATGAGAAGTAATTATCATTTACTATAACTACACTTCCATTTTTTAAAAATAATTAAATATCTTTCTTTAACTTTTGTTTTTCATTTGTTCAAAATTATGCTGACAGTTCGAGTGTGGATTTTTTTTTTTTTTTTTCTTGAAAGCCACTTCTGCTCGTGTAGATGATTTTAGGTTCATATCGATTACTGTGTTTCCATAAGTTTTGTTCGAACGCTCCTCATTTATTTCTATCAAATAGAGTTGCTGAGTGAGAGAAAGAATTAAACCTTTAAAAAGCTTTTGAATTTTAGGTTTTACTGTAGTTAAGAATTTGTGGGAGTATCATTATTTTTTGCAAATTGCAATTTAAGTTCGGATTCGCCCCACGGATTTGTTAGAATACGTCGCTTAATGTAAAATTAGATTCTCAATAGAGTACTCATATAAGGTCACAAAAATTTCATATGAATTACAAAAAGATAGAAAGTTTTCGTACAAATTTTAGAAGAGGATATTTTATAAAGATAAATGCGAAATTTTGTTATTTGGTTCCTATGTGATTGAGGTGTTGCGTCTATAGGAACAAAAGTTGAAGACAGTTACTTGTAACCTCGAGCACTAAAGAAAGTGGCTTTTATGAGACATCGTAAATTCGATCGAGCTTGAATTATTTTCTGATTATCTCTTGAGTTAAATGGTAACTTAATTAATTTTAACTTATCAATATTTGTCTGTATGTATGATTTTCATAATGCAGTTGGATTCCTAGTATTGCATGAACTTTACTACAATTCCTAAGTTAATTTCCTCAACTTTATTTCTTTAAAGTTAATGCTGATTTCATGTATCTGTCGTCTTGCGTTTCTTGTCCACTTATTTTAGACCTCATAGTCAAGTTAACTGAATATTTCTGGTGTGTGTATAGTTGTAAAGGTGGATCCGGCTACTTAGGCCCAAGGTGATTTGGTCGAACCATGCTAGCCTCTCTCAAGATTTTTAAGTCTAGTGTCAAAAGTTCGAGACTGTGTTGGGGTCTTAACGGTTCAACCCATTTTACCATCTAAGACGAGTTTTAGGGGTTCTTGTGCACCCGAAAAATCGTTAAACGTCTTCTTTGGAACCCGTCAACGGCTGTCCCGCGGGAGAGGAGAAAGTAATGCGGGAAAATGACTTCTAAAAAGTATTAAGAAAGATTAGCTATATTGTATGGCTAAATCAGTAACCTGTACCTTTATTTATTTAGTAGAGAATAGTCTTAGAACTTTATTTTTCATTAATAAAGACACTCCAACTGCAACGATAGAAACTTCTTTTTGTTTGACCCTACAAGAGTAATTATACAGGAAAAAACTACACTATGTTTGTTAGATAGCGGAAGAAAAAATGATTATAGACTTCGAGAAAAATAGCGAAGGCATAAAGAAGTGAAGGCTACGGGTCAATGAAAAAAAGTCATATTTGTTGATTTTTCTTCCAATACTCGATCGGTTGTCTCCTTGGGTCATCTTACCTGCAATGAAACAGCACTGTCCCCCTACCTACTTATTACTATGTCAATGAGGTATGGACTTACCTCCTATTTTTCTTACAATTGATCTTACTTCCTCGTTTACAAAGAATCATTCTTACTAAATCAATTTAATGTTTGGAATGAAACAGCACTGAACAAAAAACTATTGAAATTAAAATATTTGTCATCTTGTTTCTTGTCACTTATTTTAGCCCTCATAGTGAAGTTTGTTGAATATGTGTTCTGTTTAGAATTTTACAGGTGGGTGGGTCCGGATACTTAAGTCCAAGGTGATTTGGTCGAACCGCTTGACACTCTCGAGATTTTTCTAATTTTTTTTTTACTTTTAAGAAAATTAAAATATAAAAAAATAATGTTGGGTTTTTTATACCCAATAAATCCAGGCCAAATACAAGGCTCGTGTCAAAAGTTCTAAATTGTGCCAGAGAATAAATTGTTCAACCCATTTTATACGTCTAAAGAGAAGTTTAGTGTCAAAAGTTCTAGGCTATGCCGGAGTCTAAACGGTTCGACCTGTTTAACACGTCTAAAGAGAGGAGTTTTAGGGGTTTTTGTGCGACCAGAAAATCATTAAACATCCTCTTAGAAACCCGTCAAGGGCTTTCCCGTGGGATAGGAGAAAGTGATGCAGGAAAATGACTTTTAAAGTATTATTCCAACTGCAATAATTGAAACTTCTTTTGGTTTGACCCTACAAGAGTAATTATACAGGAAAATACTACACTCATCAATTGGTATGTTTGTTAGATAGTGGAAGAAAAATGTTTATAGACTTCAAGAAAAATAGACAAGGCATAAGGAAGTGAAGACTACGGGTCAATTAGAAAAAGTCATATTTGTTGATTTTTCTTCCAATACTCGATCAGGTGTCTCCATGGATCGTCTAACCTGCAACGATAAAACCAACCAATACAAAACTTTTGTTTCAATTGAATCAATTCTATGGAGGGAAATCCACTTTCCATATCCTTTTTCCTATTTCAAGTATAATGTTGTTTGTCTTGCTGTTTCTGTTACCACTCTTAGCCACTGCCCATACTTACAGGAATGTTACTTTGGGTTCATCAATATAAATGCAAACAATATTATTCCACATGGTTATTGTTCGGTGAAATCCCGCAAGCATACGGGATGTTGACAATTAATAGTTTAGTGAGAAAGAGTATCGTTCCACAGGGAATACACTTTAAGTGAATTTTATTAGTTCGTTATCTAATTTGAATGTTTGTAACACAAATGAGATTGATTTATTTATTTCTAAACTTTTTATAATTTATTTAAAAAAACGTTGGTTTGTATGAATGTATTGAACTTACGAATCCACTTATTGTTATTGTTATAAAACAAGGCAATAACTAAATTTGCTTTGATACCGCTTGTTAGATTCAATAAAAGAGAGTAATATGGCAAGATGAAAATAACAATCAAGAACGCCAAGATTTATGTGGGAAAACACCACAGGCAGAAAAGAAAAATTCAATATAAAATAAAAGAATACAAGATTTTATGTTTCTAATTAACTTATTCTAAATTACAATGAAGAGCCAGTTATATATATGGTATACGTCCAACTCTAAAAATAGTATTTTAGATGGAAAGAAATCCCAAAATTCGTCAAAACGCGAAACAGGTCGTGGGCCGGATGATACCGGCAAGCAAAAAAGCTCGAGTGCAGCGAGCGGCCCATGGCACTCAAGCGCCCAAGCTCACGGTGGACAGCCCGTCAAGTCGTTGAATCTCTGTTTAAATCCATTTCTTCATCCTGATAGCACCTAGGCACCCGGATTTAGGAGCTCAAGCGCCCAATCTCTGCCCCCAAAATTCCTTTATCCATATTTTGACCTCTTCAATGCTTTTTTCAAATAAAACGTCAATTCTCAATGGAATTTGGGTCATAATTCAACAAATCTTCACCTTGACACAAATTTCACTACAATGAACGAAACTTCAAAAAATCTTCGAGATTCTCCACCTCTTCCACAATCCCAACTAGAATAGACTTAATAACTGAATATCAATTGAATCCAAACAATGCTCAATAGGATCATCTTTGGTGCCAAAGTTGCTCAATTATCACCACGAGCAACAAAATCACAACTAACTCAACCATAATTACGAAACAGGGAATCACATACCCTACAAAAGAATCAACACAGCTAGCTGTTTTTTGTAGAAGGTTCTTTAATAGACTCAATACCTTCGATCATATTAAAACACAATCAACTGAATCAGCTTTCCCGTACTTTTGTGGAGGCCTAATATCTTTATTGGATATGTCTCTAGCAATTGAATAATGTGGCACCGTTGGTGATGGTGGCAAAGTAACATTACCCATGACTTCTGAACTTGACTAAGATGTATTCTTCAATGTTAGACCTTAAACCAAACTTCAACGGTACTGTATCAAACTCAAACTCTACCTGACTGCCTAACTTCTGCTGATTGATATCCAAAGATTCGATAGAACCCTGTAAAACATATAACTGGGACATGCTCTGTCCATTCATCACAACACGAGCACCTTTACTAATTTTCAGGACTCCAACTTCACCAATGTGATTATGCCCTTTTAAATCAAGAATACTCGATAAGATAAGATTTATCTTCAAATCTGAAACATACCTCAACTCATCAAGTGTCCTGACAATTTTATCAAATATCTTAATTCTGACCTTTTCAATACCAGCTATCTTAAAAGGTGCATTATTTTTCATTACCACAACACATTTTGAAACTGCTTCATATGTTGAAAATCAATCCCGATTAGGACAAATATAAAAAGTACAAATTGTATCAAAAATCCAATCCTCATCAGATTTGGAATCTCCATCAGAAATTACCAAAAGTTCTCCATCATCGTAGCAATCTTGTGCAATATTGGCTTCACTTGAAGTTTTTAGTTGTTTTTCCTTCTGATTTGCAGCATTTGATTTATCCATATTCTGCAAATGCATCCCTTCTTCTTGCAGTAATTACAAATCTTATTGTTGAAATTAGACTTTGGTCTGCCCCTTTCATAATCACCATGAACAATAAGGTCTTCTCCTTAAGCCTCATATTTAACAAGATGTTTCATCTTCTCCTTTGAAAACAAAGTATCATATACTTCTTCAATGGTGAGAGTATTATGACTGTATAAAATCGTTTCTGTAAAAGACATATATGAAGTGGGCAACGTACACAACAAAATCAACCATTTCCTTAAAAACATGTAGGTGATCTTCAAGTGATATACCTTCTATCATACGATGAGAATACAATCGCTGCTTCAAATGTAATTTGCTGGTTAGACTTTTCATCATGCACAATTACTCCAACTCAACCATAATGCAATAGCGGTTTATCCTTGAAAACGTCCTGAAGAATATTATTCGAAAGATGAAAATGAATCTGTGATAGAGTCTTTCGATCCTTACGTTGTATCTCCTCCAACGTCAAATTTGATGGCATCTTATCAAATCTCAACAAAGCATCATTCATATCCATCTGAGAGAGCACTGCTCGCATCTTTATTGCCATAACGAAAATCTTGTTCTGCAATCCAAAAGCTGAATATCATACTTCAAGGTTGCTATCACAAAAAATTAAACCTCGAACGGAGTTAATGGAACCTTGCTTTAATACCACTTGTTATAAAACAAGGTGATACCAATTAGCTTTGATATCACTTGTTAGATTCAATAAATGAGAGTAATATGATAAGATGAAATTAACAATCAAGAACACCAAAATTTATGTGGGAAAGCACCACGGGCAGAAGAGGAGAATTCACATAAGATGAAAGAATACAAGATTTTGTATTTCTAAATTATTCTAAATCACAATGAAAAGCCAACTATATATAGAGTACATGTCAAAACCTAAAAATGGTTTTTTAGATGGAAAGATCATCCCAAAATTCATTAAAATGCAAAACAGGCTGTGGGCAGCATGATATCAGCGCTCGAGCGAAAAAGCTCACACTCCACTCAGGCGCTGAATCTCTATCCAAATCTATTTCTTTACCCAAATGGCGCCTTAAGTGCCCGGATTCGGGCTCTCAAGCATCCAATCTCTGCTCCAAAATTTCGTTATCCATATTTTGACCTCTTCAAAGCTTTTTTCAACCAAGATGCCAATTCTCAACAGAATTTGGGTCAAAATTCAACAGTTATTTTATTTCCAATTCTCAACCTATGTAATTTAGTATGATTTATATATTCATGACAATCGATAATTCATTCTTATCAACCTATCTCTTACGAGGTAAGTTAAACATAAGAACGACCGGGTTATATTCCAATTTCGAATTCATGTGCCTTATGCATTAACATATACAATTATCTAGATGATTGCATATGTCATACAAGTTGTCTTAATATCTATTGTCCTTGTGTTAACCTTGCACTGCTCTAAATTTATTATAAACCTTATAGCACTAAAACAAGCAACTCATCATCTAATTGTTGATCAAGCAATAAAATAATGAAATATTCATTCAAGATTAATCAAAAATACACTAACCACTCGGTCTTTGAATTAAAAATAAGTAAACAATTATCTCATCCTCATTCAATACAAGAAAGCATTTAGTGTAGAATGATTTCTATGAAATTACAAAAAGAATAATGAAAAAGTATCCCGAGACATATATGATTACAAGAAATATGATTGGCAATCAATTTCTTGATCTTAATCTTCAATCCCGAGCTTTGGATCTTCAATTCTTGATGTGAATTGCTTTCTTTCTCATTGCTAGACTTCTCATGTGTGATATGATATAAGGTAAATTATTGTTTGCCTCTCAAATAGATTGAATTGTGGCCACATGTTCTCTTCATAAAGACTTGTAACAAAAGAAAGAAAGTGGCCCGTCTACCAATTTTAACCCCATGCACTCACGTGGAATTTTTCACTACGATCACAACTCTCAACCTATTTAGGCTCGGGTTGTCCATGTTTCAAGGGTTGCATTCATGAGCCATGCAAGTGCACCACTTTTCAGCTATCGGACCAATTGCCATAACATTCCTTCCCATGTTTGATTTAGTTTGTTTCTTACAATTTCAGTCATTTGCCTTCTAATTACATCTAATTGATTCAGATTTGTCTTCAATTAACAATATTTGGTCTGGAACAACTTTGGAATGTATGCATTTTGGTCCCTGAAATTTTGAAATTCTTCCTTTTTCACTCGAATTTCATTCCTTTTCTTCAATTTCACCTCCAAGTATCGAGTTTCACCTATCAAACAATATGTACACTAGAATAAGTTATAATTCATCAAAAGTAATGCAAAATGTCCTCATTTAATGGCATAAATAAGTGTACAAAATGCATTTAGCAATTATCACCATAAGGAAAATTTGCTTTTAGCTTCAAGCAGATCATTCCGGGAGGTTACTTACTAGCCATCTGGTTCGACAAAATACATGAAAAACCATTGTTTGGACTACCCATCGTGATAACCTTGTCCCAGAGGGATCGAAAGCTCAACTATTTGAAGATGGAAGGTTTGAACTGAGTGATCCTATAGGCCAGCGCATATGGGTTGTTACTTTGTCTTGTGTTGGGGTGGCATGTGGAACCATGCTTGACATTGGTAATTTTGTGTTAGCAAACTACAATTCAGTTGTTATGTAACAGAGTTTTGGTGAGCCAACTGATACATTATTACCAATACGAATACCGAAAATGGGTGGCATGCTTGTTTCCAGATCCTCTGATGCAAATTATGTTTGGAAAAGTGGGTGATTTGTGCATAGATTAGATTATCAATTAACATAATCAATTAAATAACATAAACATAAAATTCAACAATTAAATAAACATAAAATACAAGTAGAGAATTAGAAAGCAAGCCTTAGGAAGTCGCGTCAAGAATGTTGTCCTAAAGTCGTATTGCCTCACCGTACTTCCAGCACTACACGGCTCCAAGATAAAACATATATAGCTCACAACTGATTCTCCTTCTATAGGCACGACCACAAGGAGATAAAGAAAGAGCATTTATCGAGTTACCAAAAGTATAACAATAGAGTGTGAAAATGTAGAGAATATAATCCTTCAACTTGTCTTTTTCTAATTATATTTTTCAATGAAATATCACCTCCTTTTCTAGGTGAATATCAACTCCCACAATTAAACTACTAAAATATAAGTTATAATATGAATTATGATTTTTTATTTTTTTTTTTGGTGAAAACAAAAATAGTAAATGATTTTAATATTGAAAGGTTAAACACATCCTAACATCACATCATTATTTGAACTATCACCATAGGAATGATCACAAATAATATAGCACTATCACAAGTCTCGCAATGTGGGTTATTTCTACGACATTGAACCTTCTTTATCGAATCTCTAATCACAAAGGTTGGATTACTTTCAGAGGTTACTCCCTTATGGGTTTAAGTCCATGCCCTTCGATGATTTATTATGTCCATTGTGGACTATAATTTATTTCACGTCCCTCTTGGACAATAACTTGGTACCATCAATTTGCAATACTTCTATTCTTCACCTACACATCTGTATATCTACAAGATCTTCTAAAATTTCCAAAATATCAATATCACATCTAATTAATAAGATAAACACATGAAATTTAGAAATTGATTTTCAAACAAATGTATCCATTCAGCTCTTATATTCACGTCTACAATTTTATTTTAAACACTTTAAAAAGTTAGTATTCCAGCTAAGAATAATAAAATATAAGGTGTATCTATATTAAACACCCCCACATTCCAAAATTATAATAATTCATTACCAAATAGTTCTCAATCTCCATATATCACAATATAACATTATCTTTATAGTCGACTAAGACTAATCAACCATAAATGCGTATATGTACACATCACATATGTAGATCACTATATTAAATTATAAATTACCATCATAATGGTCATCGAGTTTTTGTCAATGGTCATGAATATATAACACACATATATCCAAAAATTTTAATACCTGCTAACTTATGGAATTTCATCTTCACAAAAGTGAAATTAACGTTAGGATGATAGTATAAATATCAAGGACAACTATCTAATTGTCAAGCCATATGTTAAGTGATGGAATTTTAAAGCAAGTTCAAGTTATGCGATAGTACTATATCATCGGGAACTTAGCAAAAAGTGCACCTCCCACCGCAGTGAGTATCATCTGTTGGGAATAAACAACCTATATGCGGAATCAATACAAACATAATATAGTTCTAAAGCTCATAAACCAATGACAGTTCAATATCAATCCCAGAACCTCAACCTCAATGACAGAGTTCAAAACATAATCTCAGAAATTCATCGGGTTCATAAAATCAGCATTAAACAATATGTAATCAACATATACCAATGGCATTAACAGATTACATAATCAGCAGGATACTATCAACCATAAACCGAAATTAGAACTTAAGCACAGAACATATACTGGACAGAACAAAAGCATAAAAGGCTGAAGCTTCACTTCCCCTTTACCGTCCAGAAAAGCAGTCCTCATTCTTCCCTTTCACCGGTTGTTCTTCTCTTCTTTTTGGCCGAACCAGGTAGGCTCAGGAACAGTCCCTTTCACGCCTTGCAATCGTCGTCCAGAG
>CAIGRT010122170.1:0-25116 GCA_903798405.1 Fraxinus platypoda | reverse complement strand
CTTTCACTATTTTTTTGTTTTCCTTTCTTTAGGTTGTTTGGTCCTTTTTTTTATTTTGTCTTTTTTAATTTTTGTTTCACCTAAAATTCGAACTTCAGCACAACAAGGTTCTCCATCCCTATCATACTTCCAATCAATACTTCTGACAAAGTCAAGGCTTGTATTTTTAATCAAGCCTTGATATTTCAAGATAAGAGCCAGTTCCAATATTTTGTTATAGAAGATGCTATTCTTCTGAAAGAGTCTAAAAGGCTGGAAATACCAAATTATATACCCATTCTTCAAATTCAAGTTTCTTATTGGTAGAATAGGAATTTGTTAAATTTAATCGGGTAGTACACTATTTTTTTCCAAGTTTATGCATCACATTTTTGCACAATAAAGAAAATTGGGTCTCCCTCGAGTTGCTCCTTTCCCATTCTGAGAAGTAGCTAATTCTGAAGAAGCTAGAACGGTATTCAAGTGTTCCCGTAGCTTCTCAATCCTTCTGTAATGCAACTGCTACAAAGCGCACTCTACATCTGTTGTTATGCATTTGGGTTTGATGGTACTCTGGCTTGTGCCACTTTCGTACGCTTGTTCACCAAATCCTTCTGTAATGCAACTGCCACAAAGTGTACTCTACATCTGACATAATTTATATATATATTAAAAATCAAATTTCCATGATCAATTAAGAGTTAAGACAATAAGTTACAGACAAACAATCACCAATATGGGGATTCATCCACAGTTTGTACACATAGCATTACTTTTCCATAAAATGGGGACAACTCATTTTAATTTAGAAAGATTTATCAACTTTTCCAAAAAAAAATGTAGTATTTTTTCTTTTATCAAGAACTAATCTGTCCCCCATTAAAGTCTAGTGCTAATAGATATAAGAAGACAAGTGCCATAGGTTTATAAGTTGGAGCAATGAATGGGTTCTAAAACTAAGTCATTCTTTCATCGCTTTTTTTCTTGTGGAGGTTGGGCGCGGGGGTTTACAAGCTTTGTTCCTTATAACACCACAAATCAGATGAAGGCTACAAGTATTGCAGATTCTACATTTATATGGAATAAGGCTTCTTTTGTTGGAGTCCAAAAATAAGTTTAAGAAAAACTCTTGCTCAAAAGGTTAAGAAAGATGATGATAAGAGAAAGGGCAAAAAGCCATTCCTTTCAATACTTTTTTGAAGTTAGGAATCAAAGTAGATATTATCTTACACTTATAACACCATTTGGCTAAGAGCATATTCACATCGTCATAAAGACCATATTCGCACAGCAGACAATCCAAGATATAAATAGGAAAAAATGATGTACTTTAGATGTCTATAAAAATTCAAATAAAACGCACCCATTAAAATAAAGTTGGGAAACATCACGATATACAAAGAAAAATTCTTACATTGCTACGGCCTGACCTTGATCCATCAATAACAAGCAGCTTCTTCAAGGAAAATTTCAGAGACGAAGCAAGATTCTCAATTTTGACCTTAAGCTCTCCATTTGGGAGCTATTTGTAATAAACTAATGAATAAATAAAAGAGCAATCCAAAAAGGTATCACAGATGATGATGTTAGCCACAAATAATACACAACTTTTCCACTTATTGGCTAGTCAAGATAGAATGCCAATTTTTTCCTAGTTAAAGTAATTAGCTAACCCAACATACTGGCGTGAATTTGTTGAAAGTGGAGCAATCAAAATTAGGTAAACTGTGATTATGACAAGAGACAGAACAAGCATAAAAGCCTACAGATATATGGCTAAGTAGGAACCTTTTTTCTGCAACGAAAAGACATTATCATTCACGTAAATGATTAATCTTTTTCTTTCTGTCAACAATTGCTGAAGTAATTATTCCCAGTCTATAAATGTTGAGAACTTTAACGAGAAAGAAATCAAAATATAAAATGTAATTAAAAATGTAGCAAAAATATCAAGTTGATGCATAAATAACTATTACCATTAGCAGATTTATTACAGAGAAAATGTGCCTGTACTATTACAAGTATGGCAGCTACAATAGCTGGACCAATCACCATAGCTAAGACAATTCCCTTTATCATGTCTCTAAAGAATAACCATATTGTTTGCTGTAAAAAGAAAATTCAAGTTTCAAAGAAATAAGTTGATCATTAGGAAGATATGATATAAAGAAACAACATGCCGGAAAAGTTTTCATAATACTAAAAATGGCACAAAGAGTCAGAGTGAATACCTTGTTGAAACCATGGCGAGCCTTGATTACAAAAGTTGAGTACAAAGAAAATGGCAAATTAGTTATCTGTGTAAGGATTTAAAACAACTGTCAATACCAGATGTTTATAAACAGATACTTAAATCCATTGAATTGTGACAAATGCTTTAGTTTCTAGTATGCTAGATATCATGATGTCAGGGCAAGAAATTGCAAGTAATCTTATGGTATTGGCTATGATAGAGATTATAATTTACCTTCAGATAATGAAGCACAATATGTGATTTAAAAATTATATTGCCTCTCTATAGCACAAGAAGAAGTTCTAGTGATCTTATTTTTTAACCTGATGAGTGCTCGTGAAAACATCCAGCTTCTGAAATGCTTTAGAGTCTTTTACAACTGAAGTACTAAACAGTGACCAAAAAAATTGAAGCATGGAACATAATAATCAAATTTTGCAAAATTTGGAAAAGGTAACATCAAGATTTATTAGGCGAATGGCGCAAAACCTCTTCCAAAAATTACGATATGACTTTATGCTATTTTGAAGTTGATTCATCATTCTCAAGGCAAAGCAAATTCTTATTCGGTACTTATAGACACATACGATGTGTCTGAAGTTTTCCAGTTTTTTCTACAACATGGTGATCTAATAGTGGTTAAGATGTGAATCTTTCTCTCTGATGGTTTTACTAAAACTGGTACTCTGCTGAACAAAATTTTCTTCATCTTCAAGTTTGGTTTCATGTCTATTTTTAAACTCCTTAGACCATCTAATATCTATGGAAAAAGATTTGTGCATAGAGAATAAGATATAATTGTTATAAAAGGTAGTATTCACACGGTTATTTTTATTTAAGCAAGGCTGTTTTGTAAACGCTAATATCTAATACATAAATATAGGACCGAGAAAGAGAAATAAGCTGATTTTTTATTTATGCATTATTATTTTGTCTTTTTTCTTCAAGTAGCAGCAGAAGAAGAAATCCTTTTATGAAGTGATAAATAGATTGACTTGACTTTTAAAATATTAGTGGTGTAGCTTCACAAACTGTTATATGGGAAGTTTGGTGCTAAGCTTAAAACACAATTTGCACAGTGTAATCCTTAGGATTAATCTGTTTGAATTATTACATGATATGAATTCATACATATCAGAGAAGTAACAGATTTTCTAAAACATATTACTAAGAAAATTTCCAGAAGCAAGCTTATAACTTTTTAATGATCTAACGACAAGTAGCTCGAAACTGTTTTCTGTGAAGGAAAAGCAAGGAGCTGTCTGTCACAATATAGAGAGAAAGAGATGCAAAGACGAAGGTAGAAATATAAAGTGATGTAAATATCCTGTAATAATGTGCCTATTATGACAAAATATTACAAGTTTTTAACTAAATACTTGGCTGCACAGTTGCAAAATTGACTCCTTAACTTGAATGTTTCTTTAGACAGACGATAATATTGTAAGGGAATAAGAGGAAGCCCATCGAAAAAGGTTGGATTCACCATATATCAGCAACATACTCATACATAACACTTGTCATAAAAATTCTGTCCAGAGCTTATTCAAGAGCATTAAAAATAAAGCTCACATAACACAGTTATACAAACTTAGATTGTTCATCAAAATAAGCAGAACCTAACCATTTCGCAAGAGGAAGATGAAAAGAGTAGAGGACGGGGGGGAAGGAATAGGTAATAAAATGAAGTCTTAGCCATACAGATACCCTGTTTTTAACACCAAACAAGAAGTATCTGATCTAAATGGCTTTGATCAAAGCATGTAGACCATCAAAGTTTGTATATAATCTGCTTGCAATCTCAGTTAAATTTGCACTTATTTAGGTTCTTAGGACGTAAAATTGGTGTGATGACGTAAGGGCCTGACAGCATAAAGGCATACCATTAAATATATTTGAAAATGAAAGGCATGGGAAGTTCACTAATTATGGCACCAAAAAAACGCATCTCTTTTCTGGAAATGAAAGTTAACATAACTTCCTAGTCAAATAATGCACTTGATACTCGTATCAAAAAAAATGTAATGGTTCGAGATGCCTACATGGGGCATCTACAACCATTTTAGAAACAGAAAGGAAATATGCAAGGGCAAAAAATATAGAAGTTAAACAGTAAGTTCAATATTTTTTTTTATCAGGTCAATCAACATAAAACGCAATCTTACCGTAATGTTGTATTTGAAATAGAGATTAATCGCTGTCAAGAAATAGCTATATTCATCTTTGGTAACTGAAAAGGAACAAGTTCCATGTTTTTCCTGCATAGAGACGTCTTGGAAATTAGTATTTATGAATTAGATTCTTTTCAAGTGATGAAGTGTTCTTCTAATCTGAACATGTTATTTCACTTTTTAAAATATCTATATAAATATTTAAAACAGCCACATGTGTTCAATAGAATCAATCCTTGAGATAGAAAGAGGTTATAATCGAGAAAAATTAATATCAACGTAATTGTAGCTTTAAGCATTAATGCTATAAAAAGAGAAGATAGTTAAGGCGAGGCAGCTAGAATCCAAAGCCATGTAGTATATTGACATCTTAAGCTGCATGATAGAAGACCCAGTAAAGTGTATAAGTTAGTACATGTCATATTGCTTTATATGCAGATCACATTTTCTAGAAAGAAAGAGGCGATAAAACATGCTTTCTATAACGTAAATTAATTTCCCACCTTAGTTTAGTACTTCTATGTTTTTCTCGTCATAGGGGCTTTTGGGTTGGGGGAGATGCAGGGGGGAAGAGAGAGAGAGAGAGATAGACTGACAGATAGAGATAGATATAGCACAATAGTATAACATATCATAATTTCAACATTAATCGTCTAGAAAAGCCATAAGCAATTTTAGATTATTATCGATATTGAAAGAAGTACGAATAATTAATTTTATAAATTCATAACATTACACACATCATTTTCAATTAAACTGATGATCTATTAACAATAAGCTTGATTGAGCAGACCATAGATGGAAAAGATAGAACTACAAAGGAATTCATATAAAGCAAAGATGATTACCTCAGTGTTTTAGGTTATGCTCTATTTCGGATATGAAATAAATAAAGGGAGCAATAATTAGTGTTAAGTAATGAAATCGTCAAATCTAATGAACAAGTAGCTATTAAAAATTACCTCATGTCTCCAGAACAATACTTTTTCACTATGGCAGTTTGATACAGAGCTACAACTGAAGGATGGCTAGTACTTGTTCAAGGCATCAAGCAATGTCGAGATCTATAATCAGTAATTTGGTATTGAATAAAATTGAACAAGCAAAGCAATAGTAATTGCTTAGTGTATGAATAATAGAACTGAGTTTGATTAAACAAACGGTTGAATACAAGTATGAAATTAACAGTTCCGACCAACAGAAATTATCCCTTCATTTCCTACCCAAGCAAAGAAAAGTAAAATGATGTGGCAATAGAATCAAGGTTAAAGGAAATAACGATAAACATACAAAAGTATAAGTTTTCTTCAAATGAGCACGTCACCAAGTACGATTCCCAGGAGTAACAATTGTTGCTATGTAGAGGGAGTTGAGATTTTTTAACAACGAATCAGATTGATCTTATAATGTCTACAATTACAAGATTCAATAGCAATGGAAAGTTTGAGAGAGAGAGAGAGAGAGAGAGAGAGAGAGAGAGTACCAAATGAGAATCGTGAACAGTGAGCTTCTTCAAGTTGCTGCACCCTGTTGCTATACCAAACAAGGCTTCATTATCAATACTGGAATAACTGCGCAAATGAAGAGATTGCAAGTACTTGTAGACAATGCCAAATTCATGTAGTTCATCATTTTGTATTTGCAGAAACTTCCAGTGCAGCAAGGCTAATTTAGATAGGTGGTTGCGTAGTTCAGGACCTAAATTGTAAACAATGTGAAGTTAAGAGTACGTAAATCAAAACAGCAAAAGCAAGACAAAAAACGGTCAAGTAGTAGTCAAGGTCCTCACCCAATCAATCTGATTATAGAAGGTATAGGGAAGAGAAGGGAAGTTGCATTTTACTGTACTGCACAAACTACTATAAGGCCACCCAAAAAAAAAACAAAAAGGAAAAAGAAAAGAGGTACATAAACAATCCACATCACACAAATGAGAAAGCAAGCACTTGGTTCTGATGGGGGGTGTGAGACAAGTAGGAGCAAAACAACTGCAACCATTTAAATTTTTTAGGATAGCAGACGAGCGAATAATTAGTGAAATTATAGTCTTAATTAATCCCTCAATTTCTACAAAATGACCTGACCATCAGCATTTCTTTATCAAATCCTGTATTTTAGACAGTAATGCTTCATTTCCCATTACGGACAGAAATACAAGCATCAATGCACTTTGATAAATCAAAGCTAGTGGCCTTTTTTGCCATACAAAGAAGGCAAAACAATATTCATATAAATTACCTTCATTAAGAGATTTCTGTTTCTTTAACCATCCAACAGCACAGAACAGAAATTAGCAATGAATTGCATTAAGTAGATGCACGTTCAATTTAAATATAGAGATTCAAGAGATCTATAGTGATGTCCTACAGGTACTAATGAGGTATCAGTAAGTGTTGGACAAGCAATAAGACCAAGGGACTTCAAAGTTCTGCCATAACCAAAGACCAGAGTACTCCACTGATTTTGAGAAAGCACATCAATATTTTGGTGCAAATCATAGTATTACTAAAACAGAATGATATTTTAAATCATAGAATGGAAGTAGAAGTAAATTAATGGTCAATCACCTGTATACCTAGAGACTTCAGCTATTTATAGTTCTGACCAATGGATATTAGCCCTTTGTCTGTTATATTAGAGCAACAAATGAACTTGAAACTCTCAAGTTTGGTAAAGTCATATTTAACAGCAGCCAACCCAGATTCTGATAAACACTGAACATGAATGAAATGGATGAAGGATTCAAACCTATCATAAAACTTTAATCAACAAACTGAAGGCATATAATGGAATGAAGTGATTTTTTGTTATGCAAAACCAAGAGGAGGACCGGTTCGATAAAAATAAAAATTAAAGAAATTCATTGTTTGCACTTTGTAATAAGACATGATAAATTGGAGACAGGTGGATTCATAATTAGTTTTATGTTTACGCCATCTCAAATTATGCATCAAATTGGTGTAAAATTTTAATCCAGTAACACAGTAAATCACCACACCAATTTGGAGTTAAATTTGATGTAATTCAAAATTCTTGTTCTGCCTTTTGATTTTATATTACAATAAATTGTAATTCTATGCTATCATTGGCCATTGTAGAACCTTGCAATTTTTCTTTCATAGCATCAAACTCACTGTTGAATTTCTGAGATTTAAAATTTGTCGAGTAAGAAAAGATCATAACAAAAATGCTCATATTACCTAAAGATCATAACAAAAATGCTCACAACAATAATCAGATAAACCTAAAGTGAAGAATGCTCCTATTATCTAAAGAATTACCGTCTTCTCAACCAAAAATAAAAGAACTATCTATTTTACATGTTTAATCATAGGAAAACATCATATATCCTTTTATGAGTTGTGCCCAGCAAAGTTCCCGGTGCTATCTTCTCTTCTTTTTCTTCCAGTACCTTCAATGAACAAGAACAAAAACGATGAGCTCCAAAAAAGTAAAACTCGGAAAATTGATCAGGAAGATGGCAGCAGTCAAAAGATGTACTCAATTGATAGAGAGGTTCTCAGGTTCCTTCCTCTGTTGCTTCTGGAGGTCAATAACATCAGGGGTTTCAACCCCTGTAGGAGTGCCGAACCCATTCAACAAGGAAAAACAAGTCAGACTTGGAAATAACCCAAATAGGGTATCTAGAATTATTTAAAAAATACTAATAGAGGAACGTGGAAAATGGACCCTGTGCTAGTATCAAAATCATCTTTCAATTTAATTCTTCCATCAATTGATACAACCAACAGGCCTTTTTTTTTTAAACGAGAATTTGAAGTCCTTTATCCATATCAAACATTCTCGAGAGAAGTACAAGACCCCATTAGCACCTAGGGTTATACTGGGCATTCCATTCCATGCTAGTCCCACATTCATCATTATTAGTAATTCAACACCAACGTGAAGGAGAAACATCGAACATTGAATGAAGGCAAATACTATACCTTGAAAGGCTATCAACTGATTGAATGCCATCTTCCAGTTCCTCTTCCTCAATATGTTCTTCCTCTTCCTCTTCTTCCTCCTCTTCCAAATCACCCCAATGCTTTGTCTTATCAACTGGTTCCTCCTGAAAATCAGCTTGATATGATGAAGTTGGATAAGTTAAATCTTAAGTACAAAAGCAGACACATGAATTGGAATAACATCAAGGGGAGAAAAAAAAAAATCATTTACGAAATTTTCATGAGGTACTGGTTTTCACCTCATAATTAGGCTGGTCTTGTTGAAAAACGCCAAAAACATCTCCATACAAGGGACGTCCATACTGGTGGAAGTGAAAATAAGAGAAAAGTAAGAAAAAAAATACAAAAAAAGGATGAGTGTAAATAAACATGGGAAGAAAGGTAAACCTATTTCATCAACAGGTGGTTTGCCCCAGTCTCCGTGTCCATAGCAAAATTTAGCACCATGAGGAGTAGGAGCATTAAACCTCGGAGTTTTTAGATTTGGGTAAGAAGGTGGAGTACCATATCGATAAAATGAAGGAAGAAAATAAAAATTGAACTCATCTCGATCATAAGGATAATGAGGAATAGATTTTTGAAAGATATACTGATCAAACAAACAGAAGAAATATAATGAGGTATTATCTTCTCGAACCTGCATATTGATGAGCCAAGGAGGATGAGCACCATCGGGGCATTCCAAGAGCTTCTTTTAGTTCCTGTGACAAAGTTCCTGGCTTCATTTCTGTAGCATTCGGCATCGTTTTATTTGTGTAGAAGGTTCCCCTCGTTTCTGATTTCTCCAACTCTTTGTCTGCAGTTTCTGCAGTTCATGCAATGAAATGACGAGTAACTATGTATGAATTTCAAATCTCTCATCCCAGTATATTGGTAATACGTTAATGTTAACCTTTGTTGCATATGTGAAGATGTAGTCTTCCACAAAGTCATTTTCAAGAGAAGCGCTAACTTGCAAAACGTATATTCTCATCGGCAACAACAGGAAGACTTCCAGTAAAGTCCCCATAGTTTTGAGTTGGGTCACCAACTTTTTCGACAATGACCTGCTTCTGTTTCTCCTCTATCTTAAAGACAATGAAGCCGTGGGTCCTTTTTGCCTTAAGTTCCAAGAACTTCAGCTTGCAATCATCATGCACCGCCATTCCAGACGCCTCGTTAGCCTACAAAGAGTATCATTAATGAAAATCACACATGAAACGATTTGAAAATGTTTACTGGTATGAAAAAATCTTTTGGCAATGTCAAAAGCAATTGAAAAAGAGTTCCACAAAAATTCCTTTTTTTCTCAAATTGGTTTTAAACAATAAATCTATATGTAAACAATGAAACTTTTCCAGCAAATAAACATTCACCACATATCATAAGATAACTTACCAATTCGAAAATTTAATATTGTAACATTCTAACAGAAAAACATACAGCAGAACTTCCTTTGAAGATGGTGGAAAAAGAAATTTCTTGATATAAGAACCACCGGAATCAGGTGTAAGTTCAAATCAATATTCAAGCGCCTCAATTGAAACAACTTCATTCTGCTTATTCTCACGATTTTTTTCCATTCCTCAAATTTTTAGAGAAAATTAAGAAGGCCACTCGGCCTTAACATTCCGGAAGCAAAACCCCTAGTCCAATCTTAATGATTAAATACACCTTCAATTCTCACAATTCTTGTACAAAACCAATGGTATTACAGCTGAAGACCGCAATTATGACCATATCAGCACGATTTTATAAACAATTATCCTGTCAATCACAACTCAGAATTTCAATAAATGCCTTTCATAACTAAATCAATAATCTCCAACACTTACCAATGTAAATCGGCATGCAATTATAATTTCAAATCAACACGAAACTTATAAAATTAAAATAAATCACGTCAAAAAAATTCCAGCATAAATTTACAAAAAGGAAAACGACACCTTAATTCAACCTGGAGGAGCCGGAAGCTCAATTGCAACTATTTTATTCTGTTTACTTTCCTCATTGTTCTCCATTACTCAATTTCTGAAAGAGTGAGTTCTAATCAGAGGTTTCATGATATGCCAGGAATCTTTTCTCAATGCAACCCAACATGGCAGTCAATGTAGTACTGAAGATCTTAAGAGTAAATAGGATCCTTCGTCACCTTCGCATCTTTTGCAAATTCAGCAAGCTGACTGTCAGCAGCATATAGCAGATCGTTTTCAACTTGCCTAGTAGGAACATATCGGGTGAACAGATTGTGCAGCATTTGATTCAGTCCTAGAATCCTGGTTCAAAAAAATTACTCAAGGTATTGCTCATCAACTTCATCTATAATGGAAATTTCATCATTAGTATCAAAGTATGCTTCTAGAAGCATTTCATAGAGCCGGAGATTCAATGGGATACCATCTGCCTAATGGCTGGACTCCAACAAAGATCCATCAGATGATGTGCTAACAAGTGCCATTACTGTAGTGTGAAGGACTTGCATTGACTTGTTGTTTGTCCCAATTTCCATTGGTCTCTCAAAGGCTGATTGAATAATTTGGCGAAGTCGTTGAGCAGCAGTATTGACCTTATCTAGTGGCATGTGTGGATGTAAAAGGAGTCCAGCCTCGACCATTTTAAGGTTTCTCTTCTGCCATGTTTGATATTCTTCTTGATCAGTAAAATCTGAAGCTTTGAATTGTTGTAATAGCTCTAGTGGGAGAACCATAGACTCTATTCTTCTCTCAATCTGTATCAAGAATATATGGGGAAAAAAGGAATTCTGTTATTTATGTCTCTATAAAGTATAAAATAATATCAAGTATTAACCATAATCACATTCAAATGTAAAGAAATCTTTGAATTCAAAAACATTTACCTTAAACTACTTTTAAAAAATTTAGCTCTTAAGTACCTTCAAACTCAAAATTTGTTAAATTCGGGATATATCAGAACTTTGCCAAGAACTTGATATCATCCAAGAAATTAATGCATCATTTTATTTGTAACAAGACAGCAGTAATAATTCAATTCGACAAAGTCAACAAAACAGGAGCAGAAATTGACATATTTGTTAGTACGTGGTTGACAAAAAATTAGTTATCTCATGGCTTAATGCTGCCGTAAACAAACATAGAAAAACTAAAAAACAAATCTAAACATAGCAGTTGCGTCAAACAAAATCACACCTTGCAAAATTCAACAAGTACGTCACCTTGAAGAAAATTAAAACAGTGGAAAATCTTACAATATTTTCAAAACAAAACTTTGCTAGCATTTTAGAATTTAGTGAAATAAATTTGCATAATCAATTCTAATTCCAGGAAAAGATTGAGTCTTTAGAGAATAAATCGCAGAATCCACCGAAAAAGTTACAATTCCACCCCCACAACCAAACTAAACATAAAAAATAACTGTAAATTCCTGTTTAATCAGATTAAGACATTTAGATCCAGTTTGTGTCTTTCCTATTATGATGCACTCCATTCCTAGCTCTATGCCCATTCTCGTTTGACTTTACAGGCTTCTCTTTGCTTATACAAATCCTCATTTTATCTTTTTCAATCCCTCAATTTGATCTTTACAACACAAAAAAAGAGTCAACAACCAAAACCCAGATGAAAATTCACAAAAATTCTGAAGAAACTAATCAAACCAGAGGCTATTTAATTGGGTTCTAATTGAATCATTCATGTATAGAAAGTAGATTTCTTCTTGTAGAAGACTTAGAAAAAGTCTAAAATTGAAGAAGCAACAAGGATATTAGATTTGAAACCTATAAATGAAATTTACAACATCACACCTTTTAGTTCACATAACATATATCACTAATATGTGATTATGTAAGATTAATCCAACAAGTGAAAGGAGAAATAGTTACCTTATCTGGACAACTGTAAAAGAACTAAGCAAGGCGTCCAGCAGTGACTGTAATAGGCGGTCGGAGAGAGACAGCAGGAGCTGAAAGATAGATCAACATAGAATCTGCAATTATGGCCATCACCTGAGAAGAACATAAACTAAAAATATAAAGATAAAAATCAAAATGTAATTATATGTGCAAATGATTTGGCTGCTTTGGATCCCAAAACAGAAATTTGGCTGCAAGTGGATTTTTACTATGTCGGGCTAGATTTTTTGGGCACATTGTGTATATCTCTTGCATAAATTCTCTTTTTATTTTTAACAAAATTTTGACTTAAAGATAAACAAAAATATTTAAACTGAACAATTGAAATATCTAAACCATCAATGGAGATGCAAATTGACAACAGACATCAATCGCCTATTTCAATTTAGAATGTGCAGCTTTGGGAACAGGACAGGGCTAGACATTTATAATTTAACTGACCTTGAAATATGACTTGTTAAAAGGTTTAAGGTTTTTGAAACAAAGGGCGCGGAGACGACAGAAGCAGGTCAGCCTTTGGACCAACCAATGCCATGAGCTACATCTAACATCAGGTTAAACTTTTAACGAGTCATCCTTCAAAAATGAGCCACTGAAGGAAAAATCCAATATTGAGTCAAATGCTGAGAAAGACAAAAAAATTATAATTAAATGATGAGAAGCTACCGTACCATAGCAGCAGAATCAATTTTGAGTTCATTGAAAAAGTTTTCCTTTTGTTGGGAATATTATACAGTAGTATAGTATGAATAAAGCCATTAAATTGATAATTAACTTATTAAACAAAAATTCAGGGTTTAAAAAAAAAAAAAAAAGCATGATCTAAATATACAAATGGAGAAGTTTTATGTTTTTAATATGTAATTCTATCACAAAATGCCAAATGTGAAATGAAAATATTCTTCCGATAAAAAAATTAGCCTAATTTCTGTTTGCTTGAAAGCAAGAAATAAAGTCACTCGTTAAAAGAAACTTGAAACTTCATCTAGCCTCGTGTAGTGCCACTGTGTCAGTACAAAATTCAAGTATTGGATCAATGCTGATGAGTTTATACAAGGCTGCAGAATAGGTTTTCCTAAGATGAGTGTAAAACTGGTCTGATGCTTATCCAGGTCTCTTGTCTATAAAGCATGCTAAGCAGTTAAAGTATATGGAGAATAAGATATAAGTAAATAGACACAGGAAAACATATGAACTGATTAAGAAATTGGAAAGCACTAACATACAATATAATATACAATAGGATCAATTCTGTAATATGAATAAGTAACAACCTATATACAAATTGAGTACAGTGAAGAATATATATTGTCCATAAATTGAGAAACATGAAATGATGAAATGTAAAATGTACAACATTACCTGATATTAGTAATTGATGGATCAGTATCACCGCTGAGGAATGATATTGTAAATTGGCAGTTTTTTCAATTGAATCTAAGTTGGAACATTCACGTTGAGTTGTGTAGAAAGTACTGATTGCTGCAAATGTCTAGTACCATCTTTCGTCTGTATACAGTCATTTTGTCTGGAGAAACTAATTCAATAGGATGTCCAAAAATGAAGCATTTTATGTATTTCAGCGAAAAAACCCCACAATTTGGCCTACGGAAGAAGAGTGAATTTATCATTAGAAAAAATTAGCTATGAAATGAAAGTGAGGTGAAAAATAAGTAAATAATATTTACCCTTTATTTGCACAAGGTAAGTAGGGTATAATCTCGACTTCCAGTTGTTTGTTTCGATGTTTCTTTATAATTGGGCTGACGGAAAGTTGTGAAGCAATAATACATGGATCATACTTAATGTTGCATTTGCATGACTCATGACCTCTTATGTGGTATGAACACTATGGCTACAATCATATATCTGGAATTTCCATTCTCGAAAACTCACACGATAGAGATACCAATTGTTATCCGGATAGAAGCATGGAATTAATAAGTAATTACATGCTAACCATGGGCGACCATTCGATGGTAAAATGACATTTACATAATCTTCTAGACGACGAAGATTCAGTGATGTATCTTTACTTGCAACTCCTTCCTTTTTTGCTTCTATACATCATCGACTCGAGAGTACATTGAGCTTCAAATCCAAAATCAAGAATTGCATATTCTTTTGAAAGACGGGTGCAACCTTCTTTGATAAGTCGCCTCAACAAATTTAATTCCATCTCAACATTCTAATAAATTAAATAAGGGTGAATGGAATATATTAATTGACGAAATAGATAACTATAAATGAAATATATGAAGTATAATTGATAATGAAGTAATATTACTAACCTTAGTATTGATATCTTGTCTTATATCCATTATATTTTTCAAGACATCTCTGCTGTGGAGATTGCCAGTTCCTTCGTCCAAATATGTTCTGCATAAGAATAAGATAATACAAATTAGTCTTAAATGAATGAAATTAAAATGTTTATATTTAAGTTAGATTGTTTACCCTGATGGATTCTTTGATACCCAATCTTTAAGAACAGCATATTTGTTTACATCGTAATGTTCTAAAGTATAACTTTCAAATGCTTGAGTTGTCCAAGATTTTTGACGTTTTTTGTCTTTGGTTAATCTTTCAACATCTTCGATTTCTTCTGTCTATCGAGATGTTGAAGCATCCTTTGCAATTGTACTTTGTTGGGGACGAATATCTTTTTGGAAGGAAGCCATAATACCTTCTAAATTTGTTTTCCAAGTCTGATACTGCATTCATCATATTGGTATTTTCTTCATCTATGTAACATCTCACTGAAGATAAACTTCTATCCACGTAATTCTTCATGTTAGACTGTATGTCTTGATAGTGTTGTTGTTGTGAGTGGTATTGTTGTGAGTGGTATTGTTGTTGAAAGTAGTCTTGTTGCCATTTTTGTTGTTGTTCGAATAACTGTTGTTGGTTGCGAAGAATGGCTTCATAACGACTTTCTTGTTGTTCAATAATGCTTGTTTTTAAATTGCTGCATAAATCTGATACATCCGATACTACATATTGTCTATATGCATTGAACATGTGTTCCATATCTTCTCTTGTGGCGTAATTGGAGCTAGAACTTGGGCCAGCTGTACCACCATAATTGGAGCTAGAACTTCGGCCAGGTAGAAGCATGTTTTCAGGGATTTGTGTTGTTACATTGTTTATAGCTTTACCTATTGCGATGGCATCTAATAGATTATGTTCATTATCATCTGGAAGCGAAAGAGTTGTACACCATGTAGTCTGCAATTCTTCTTCGGTAGGGTTTAAGACTGTAATTACTTGAATCTGTAATTGAAATCCTCAAATGATTTGTTGGAAAAAGACAGGAATATAATATTTAATGAAGAAATATAATTAAATAATTGAAGTACCTCTTCATTATCTAAAAATTGCCGAATTATATTTTCTGTCCAAAATCTATTCGGTCTCCATCTATGCATTCTTGGACATTGCAATGTTTTGTATCTACGCCGTCCAAATGTTTTTCCAATTTGTGGGAAGGCTTCGTATATCCAATACTGAGATAATTGCATACAAAAAATATGAAATTGAATATAAAGATTATAAGGATTAGATATATAAAGTATATTCGCATTTGCAAATATATATATATAAACATATCTGGAAGGCTAGTGGATATCTGTGCAATGCATATTTACATTCGTTTTGTTGATTCTGTTCTAGTTTGTGTGCTCTTTCTAGTTGAGATTCTCGCAATGAATTTAACAACACAAAATATGCTTTACGCCCCCATGGGTATTGAAGGAAGTCGTTAAGCTCGTCAACCATACCTAGTGTTTTGTAATCAATATGTCTTCCTGTTGGTTTTAAAACACACTCCACTATCATCACTAATCCCAGTTTAAATTTATCCTCTTCATCTTCACAGAGATGAAATGCTTCATTCAGCATATTCATAGTAATTCTTTTAACACCAGAGAAATATTGATTTCTAAGTCGAGTATTCTGGAAGTCAAGATCAACAGATATTTCATGACATGGTAATCCTGTAATAAGGCATAATTCTTGTAGGTTGAAACGTGCGAAATGATTATCTAATTTGACCCAAAGTTCATTGTTTTTGCCACTATCTATAACTCTCATTCTAAACTCGTGAATTAATTTGCTACTCAACTGTTGGTCTTCTTCTCGTCTATGAATAACTCCACTGATGAATGCATGGAAATTACTACATAAAGCATACTGATCAGAATTTATAAAATCCACAAAATCTTTTATGTATTTATAATTGGGAAACTGATTTATTGTAGCCGAAAACCAGTGATCCGTAGGTAACATGTACTCCAAAGACATCTGCATAAATAAAAAAAGAAGATAATTTAACCAATGTGTAAATATTATTAAAACATACTATCATTAAAAAATGAGTAAATGTTTGGATTTGTGCGTGTGCTTGGCATGGCTCCATGTGAAAAGAGGGTAAATCAGTGTGCTAATATAAAACTTGTTGACAAGCACATATCTAATAACCTTGTAAGGTACTTCATAGAAACAAATTCAGTATAAATTATAACCAAATAGGTGTATTTATAACATAACACAATATTCTAACTATCTTGAATTCAACCACAGTGGAGATCTTGAAAATAAAGTTAAAGCACCATTCAAACAACCATTTTGCCCATATAATCTAGCATGTTCTGCCACATCACTATTAAGCATTAGATGCAATTTAAAAGAGCTCAGGATAAGCTAGAGACCAAAACTACAGATCAAACATGTTCATTGAAGCAATGTTGGAAACACATGCATGTATGTTTTTAGTTATAAAAGATTGGACCTTCTAATAGACATAAAGATGCAGCCTCTTGTATAATTCACAATATCAAACACAACCTGGTGTGTGCAGTGTACTAAATACCCAAAAAGAGAATCAAAGGGTGGCGGAAAACACACGAGCATTCATATTTCCTTAGATACTGATAAAGACAGAAATTTTTGTACTGTACTTTAAGAAACGACAAAAACCAAGAAGACCATATGTTTTAGTACCATACAACTCTCGACTATCAGAAAGCAGAACAGAAACCTGACTCGAAACTTGAAGCAAGATGGAGTTGGGCGACGTGAGTTAGCCAAGAAAGTGGGAAAAGCAGAATAATTCATCGCCACTTCAAAATTTCCACTCCTACAACCCTAACCATTTGATTCCCAAATTCGACATAATCCATCCAATCTAATTCAATCAAAAACTTTGACTGCATCGGCCCATTTCAAAAAAAGATGTAAGTTTGTACCCAAATTGAAAGAAAATAGACGAGCCTTTATATTTGCTCTCCCGAATAAAACTCCCTTCTTCCCAAAATCCTCGTTCGTCTATGATTGTCCTGCACAAGCAAGCAGGAAGGTCTTAATTTTGGCAGAGGGTTTCCTTGTTTCGGTACAATGAGGAAGTTTTTTTGATTTTATAGAGGTTTCTTCTTTTTGTTTGAGAGTGAGAAACGATTTTAGTGAGACTTCTTTGACAGTGAGAACGCTGCGCGGAGAGAAGAAGAAGAAGAAGAACCCACGCACGGAGAGAAGGAGAAAAAGGAACGGAGAGGTGGAGGTGGAGGTGAAGGGTTTATTTCCCGTAAATGAGAGCAGGTAGTGCCGTGAATGAGAGCAATTAGGGCTATTTTATAAAGTGGTTAGTAGGATTGGATTGCGTACGGAGGCTTTTTTTCGTGTCTCCGTGCAAGGACGGAGACACGAGTATGCGCTTCCGTCCTGTGCACGTAGAGGCTGCGGACGGAGGCATTTCTTCGTGTCTCCGCACAAGGACGGAGACAAGAACATACGCCTCCGTCCAGTGCACCTAAAGGCCGCGGCACGGAGACAATTCCTTATGTCTCTGTGCAAGACACACGAATGTGTCTCCGTCCCGTGCACAATTCTGGATCTCTAGGATTGAATGAGGGATTATGCAAGAGGATAGGTAGTGAACTGGTAGAAATGGAAAAAATATGAATGTTTGAGTGGTTAGTTGAGTGGGTAGGTGAAATATTTACTATTTATATTTATTTAATTGATAATTTTTTGGGAATAGAAATTAGTTTTAATAATCAAATGCAAAGGAATTGAATAGTTATTCATTTGTTTTAAGTTTTAATACAGATTAGAAAATATGAAAACTTTAAATTCTAAGTGTTTGTGTAATTAATTAATCAGTTGAAATTACTAATCTAAACTTCAAAAAAATATTATGATAGATGAATTAAGTTTTTTTTAGGACTAATATACATGAAAAAAAGTATCCCATTCAATAGCATGATGATAAAACATATATTTATAATAGCTAACAAAGGTTGTTTTATATATTTCAAAAGTATCATAAACTCCATCACATAAGTTATAAGTCATAAACTAAAAGCATCATGTCATTTTTTTACATCAACTTCATAGGAAAGTTAGGAAACTAATTTACAAATCAAAACGCCTTGGAAGTTTCTATGGATGATGCTACAAAATAAAACAAAGGCTGGCTGAATTCATTACAAATCAAAACACCTCGGAAGTTTCTATAGATGATGCTACAAAATAAAACAACGACTGTCTGAATTCATTCAGATGGGGATAACAAAACAAGTACTTCAATCGTTTAGGTTGTAGCATTCATGTTGTATTGAAGACTATGGTCAGTCCAGCTTTCCTTTCTCTGTAACCTCATCATTTTGTGAATTGGAGGTGATATTTTTTGGGATAGCATTTATGTTAGCAAGAGCTGAACGTCGGTACAAAGATCTTTTCGCAGATGGTGGTGAGATGTCGGGAATATCAGAATTGCCATCATCTGCAAGGCATGGAGATTTTCTGCTTTTCTCACTTGTTTCTTCTATTGTATCAGTAGTAGCAGAGGATGCATCGAGCTGTTTATGTTCAAGTATGAACATATCAGCAGTATTTGGTTCTAGCTGTGTGACTTTCACATAGAATATCTGTTCTTGCATAGATTCTTCTATGTTTAAATCATTGCCCTGAAGATTTTATTTTATTATTATAGTGAGAAATTAAAATATGAGGCAAGAATAATATATGTCTTACCAATTTTGCACAATTCATTAAACTCTCAGCATCATGCTTCAATAGTATCTCAGTAGAGTTACCAATTGCACTTGCAATTAACATTCCAGTGGCATCTTCTAGCTGAACGTTAGCAGTTGGCCTATAATAATGGAAATGAATTTTATTATTATTGAAAGATTGAAATGAGTAGATATATAAGAAGTTGAACAAAGCATGGTATATATTGGTAAAAAATCTATGTATTATTACCTAGGAACAGCCTTAGAAGAAGGATATTTACAGTAGATACAAGCAAAAGTTTCACCAAAGTCTGCATGGCTGACTTTATTACAGTTAATACAAGACATATACCAGTAAGTTTGTTTTCTTGCTATGATGGTTGCCTTGGCTTTAATCTAGAAACACTTGCGCTGTTAAAATATTCATAAGTAAAAGCAAATAAAATAGTAGACATAAATAAATAGTATTTATATAATTGAAGTAAGTTACCCCTAGCAATCGACCTTTTATATTCTGTATTTCAGTAAATTTCTTGTGGTTTGGAGGAGACAATTTGGTTGGAGTTACTGGAAGAGATTTGTCCAGTCTGAATTCACTCAACTCTTCAGCGTGTGTCTCCACCCTTGTATTATATAATGTATAAATTTAACATATTCGATGATATTTGGGTAATATAAAATATATAATAACAGTTTACCATGCTCGAAAGTCTGCAACTCTGTTAAACGTAGCATCTATGAAAAATGTACTGTTTATTTTAGTTGACAATGTGAGGCCTGCAGTATTGTATACAGATTAATATAATAAATAATAATTGGATAAAAAGGTATAGGTGATTACCGTTGAAAGATGAAACTTTGAGCCGGTTAGCTAAGATGACAGGTCTTTTAACAATTTTTTCTGCCAGAAGAACACATTCTTCGACATAATTATCCCACATTGTTAAAATAATTGTACTGAAGTTTTTATCAATCAGTACAACATCTTGTACATATGTCTGGCTTCCATATCTTGTCTGAATGAGACGTTTTGGCTTCATATCAATAGCAACAGCAAGGATGCCTAAATAGATATTATATATATAATAACAAGTCAATACAAAGGAGATACTACATTAATAAGCTGAAAGAAAGAAAAATATGAGGTATAACTATGGAGAAATCTAAGGATTAGAGAACTACTTATATCGTTATTGGAATCCATGTATTTTTCAAGCTGATCAAAAGGGGTGAATGTGTATGTTGAGAAGAGAAACTCCATATTATTCTCGTTCAACTCTTGGATTCGGGTCTTTCCAGTTATTGTCCATTGAAAGTCACAATTCAAAGCTTTGTATTCAGGCTTTGTATTTTTGACGATGGCATTTGAGATAACGTATGTTTTGCTTAACAGAAGCTGATCTTCAAACGCAGTGACATTTCCATCATATAATGTTGTGTGTACTATATTTACCTATTATAGATAAGGAATAAGAAATAGGAAATTGTATAAATATATTAGCTAATAGCTTAATTAGATAAGGAATAAGAAAGAGGAAATGATATAAATATATTAGCTAAAAGCTTAATGTTTGATGGATTATATAAAGTTTATGAAGGTATTTACCGTGAAATCCATGAGGATTATATTTTGATATTTGCTATTGCTGTTTCTTGCTTGTCTAGGAGACATTTTCTCAGCAATAATCACTTTTGCCTGCCAATTTCTTTCAGTTGGATTGATGTCTGAAATGAATTTGTAATTCTCTGCCATCTTGTCCAGTGTTGAGTCTTGAGGGGGGAAAAAATTTACAAGAAATATGAAATCAATAAATGGATAAATATTGAAAACTTATGCAAGATGAAGTTTTTCATACCTTGTTTGGAAAGCAGAAATATTTTGTGTAGAACTACCTTGTCTGTATTTTTCCCTGGAAAAATGGGTGTAGGTTAAGAAGTAAGAGAGAAAGTAGTCAAAGTTGTCAAAATACAGCAGAAGTATAGATTTCCATATAATATTGAAGTTTTTTTGTCGTGTTCTTTTTGTGATTTGACTGTCTGCATAACTTTTTTTTTTCTATAAATTTGTTCAAAAAAGTAATGGTTAAAAAATTGCCTTAAGGAATTGGAGGTAAATACGAAATGTTGGATGCCTTAAGTAATTGGAGGTAAATACAAAATGTGAGATAAATACAAAAAGTTGGAAGCGAATGGTAATTTTAAAAAAAAAGTTATATATATTTAAAGGAAAAAAGGTATGTCAATTAATTTTTAGTCTATTTTTTATGTAATAATAAGTTGTGGTAAATTAACAATGAATGTTTATATATGTTTTGTAGATTAAAATCTTGATGCAGGAATTAAAGCAAGAAGATATTCTTTTGTACACCTCTGTTTGTTTAATAGCTAATCATTTAGAAATTTATTATAAGATTTTGATTCTAACCTACAACATATATGAGTATGGTATATATCACTTGTAATGTAGTGGTTGTTATAAGGCAAAGCAAATAAATTTCAGATCTTTATATATAAAAAACATGTATATAAACTATCTGGTGAAATTAATAAGGTAGCGATTAGCAAAATTGAAGGAAAATTAGCTGCTAGTATTATTCGGTTTTGATTTCACTTTATCAAATCTATCTATTTATCTAGCTAATATAAATAAGTTTGAGAGGAGGCTTTTCCTATAGTAGAAAAGACAGAACACAGAGGTGTGACTATTTTTTGTACATTTTTTTCATTTCAATTTTACTAAATTATAATCTTAGGTAGGAAAAAAAGTGTAGCAGTAAGAGTATCTCTGACACAAAGATAAAACAGTATAAATATGTGTGTTTCTATAAGTATATTTCTGGTCTTGTTTGTTTATTATTGCTGTCAGGTTTGAGATTAGGTTTAATCCAACATGTGTGCTCAATTAATAGCATGGATTAGGCAGGAAAGTATATGATATATAATTTATGAAATTGCAACCAACAATGATCATATAAACCAAACACAGGACTGGAATTATAAAGCTTCATTACCTGTAAGTCAAGTACAGATACAAGATCTTTATTGAATTTGCTGCTGTTGTGCTGAGAAATCAAAGCCAAACCCAAGTTGTCTTTCCATGCTTTTTCTAATGTTTAAGATCCACAGTCATGCTATTTATAATGTTTAAGATGCAGAGTCCTAGTCACAGAATTATTGCTTTTATTAAATTTAATTTCTAGTGATGAAGAGAAAAAAAATACAAAGACTGAATTATGTATAAAAGCATAAGAATGTCAACATGGTAATACTGTTCTCATTCAAATATGGTGGAAATGATGCACAATCGAAGTTGAAAGATGATAAGATTAAACATAAATGTTAAAAAGTAATCGACACAGTAACAAAAGCTGATATTTGGAGTATAAAGTTTATGACAAAGTATTAAGGTACATTTCGGCAGGCAGTATGGCAGTGATTCCTCCATCCTGTCCTGGATGGAGGTGTCCCACGAAGGCACAAAAAAAAAAAAAAAATCTGCACGGGGTGTCTCGGTGTGCGCACAGAGGCGCAGAGGCTATTGTCTCCATCCTGGATGGATGGAGGGATTCGTGCCTTGAGAAATGCCTCTATCCAAGCATGGACGGTGCTTGGATGGAGGCATTTCTGGTTGCCTCCATCCAAGGTCATGGATGGAGGCATTTCTCCTTACCTCCATCTAGGGATGGAGACAAGGCTGGATGGAGACAAAGAGAAATACCTCCATCCAAGTATGGATGGACGGATTTCTCCTTGCTTCCATTCCCTTCATCTACTGGACGGAGGCATGGAGAAATGTCTCGTTTACTCATGCCTTCTCCAAATTTTTACCAAGCAATTTTTTTTTTAATAACTTTTACGTTTTTCTCCCACTATAAAGTACCTGAAAGATGAAGACAAAAATGACTTTGAACCAAAGCAAATATGGAATCTACATTCTTGAGCTCCATTAATCTTCTGTTATATTCTACAACTTCGACAAAGTTACAAACAAAGTCACAACGAAAAAATTAAAATTTGAAAGTAGACTTGAATATAATTGAAGGAAAAATACAGAACAAAAAATATAAAGGAACAAATTTAAGGTTACCAAGATAACACCTAACATGCCATTATTTTTTGACAAATATTTTACTTCACAAATAAACATACTCCGGATAAGTTGCTAAACTAACAAGGAATTAGCATTCATCAATCCACAATTTCTTAGTATAGTATATAGCATCTAAAAATTAAATCCAACTTTTTAGACTTCATCGTTATAGTTTCAAACCATAAATCTTAAATCAAACTCCATACATTAATCTTAATGTTTTTCATGTTATTTCAAGTGCTCAATGAACTTCTTTATTGGAGTAATTAGTTAAACCAGAGTGACCTAAAAAATTATTCTTAGTGACATAACAAGGCGTTTGTTTAATTCAACTTTCATCTATTTTGATATTAATCAACAAAGTGTAAATAGGAAAATTACATCCATGATTTAACATACAACACTTCTTGAAACCAAAAGTTCTTATTCATGAAACTACATTCACCAAAGGTCAACACTCAATCCAAACCTGATCACACCATTTCATCAATACAAATTGAAACACCAGGAAGGGTTGACCTAGTGATTTGAAAATGATGAGTCCTGTAATCATAAAGAACTTAGGTCCATTGAACTACTTTTCTCATTTTTCTTTTCCACAATAAATACAAATGCCACTTTATTCTTCCTGTCTTGCAATACAATTTACTATTAGATGGCATCATTTTCCCAACTTAAGACAGAACATTGTTTAGTAACAATTTTTTCATAGAATTTTAGAACATGAATAAGATTCTAAAATTGTAGAGGAAAATAATGGAGAAGTTTAGATAACACACTATGCATTTGACATTCTAGATTATCAGGTCTTCTCCAGACAGCAAATATATGTCCTTCTTAGTTGATGTTTTATGTCTATAACTATCATCTGCATATGTAATAAAATTAGCTCCTATCTTATATCATCTTCCAGCATTTTTTTAAGCTTGTCCTTCCTCGTCTCCTTTTTCTTGCGAGAAAAAGAATATTGAGGAGCTTTGCTAGGTTGATTGTTGACTTCGCTTTTAAGAGTAAATTTTGCTTATTCACAATGATCTAGTTGGGTAAAAACAAAACAGACTACAAATTAAGTAGATCAACAAATTGATTTCTTTTCTTCTATGTTTACATGCCCAACATCCCTCAAGTTAAGTTTATTCCAACAACAAATGCCAAATGATTGTAACCAATGTTACAAAAAATAAAAAAAAAATCATATTTTTTTAATAAAGACGAAAAGCTAAAAACCTCAAACTTTATCAATTAGATATAAGCAAATGCTCTAAACAAAATTTCAACAAAAACAAAACTGCAATGGGAGACAGAGCATTTCCATGAGACAGAGGTACATCACCGTACCATCAGGAAGCTGTGCATCCAAAAGAATTCTAGTATATACAGTCTACCATCTAGCCACGTTCTCTTTAGTGTATGCCCGACCTCCAGTTACTTGCAAGAACAAAACAACTTTCAAAAGGTCATAACTTGGAACTACATTACTGGAATTTCTTAATTTGTTTTGAATATAAGGTCACCAGGGGCAAATTCAAATTTTTCACGATCCTAATGCAAGTTACATGCTATGCAGGAAGAATCAAATGAAAACATAGGTGAATATTATGAAAATCAACTAATTTGGTAAGAGCTATTGAAGGTGTAAATAACATGAGATTTGTTAAGAGCTATTCAAGGTGCAAATATGTTTACAATGTAAACATACTATAAAGATTTTATTAAATCAAGAATTTCTTGGTAAACAACATTTTTTGTGCACATATTATGTGTAATAAATTTATCTGTTGGCTTTATTAAAAC
>CAIGRT010122157.1:0-10578 GCA_903798405.1 Fraxinus platypoda | reverse complement strand
AAAAAAAATTCTACTTTTACAAAACTCATTTTTTTTTTCACAAATATAGGGCTCAATTAGAGCTTAAGTTTGACTTTGATCCCAAATTTTTTAAATTTATTTTTAATAACGTATTTTATAGCACGCATAACTTTTATTAATTTTTTCAATCATATATATCATCAACTTTCATCAAAACATACTAAAAATCTTATTTTTAATCAAATCAAACGGGAGATAATTGGAATTTTGTTATTTGAATTTTTATCTAGTTATCTATTATTCTCTCTTATCTAGCAACGCTCACGAGCCTAACTCGAGGACTCGGTATCAGCTTGTAAAAAAAAGGCTTGAACTTTTTGGTCTCAACCGAGCCCAAGCTTGGCTTGTCCCCGAGTATGGGGCTTGGCCTAGGCTTCGGATCGAGCCCTTATCGAGCCAAGCCGATTCCTGATTTTTTTTTTTTTTTTTNCAATTGTTGGTATAGTGTCGTCGTGTCTTCGGATACCATTTTGGCTTTTCGTCTCTCTCAACTCAAATTCCTGTTTTTTTTTTTTTTTTTTTGTATACTCAAATATAAGAAAAAATGGATCCTTCATTTACAAACTACAAAATTAATTATTTAAGTTTTTGAAATCTACAAACTAATTGATCAATAATTTACAATTTAAAAAAGATTAATTATGCAACTGGTTTGAAGAGTAAATAACAAATCTCCTCCTCTTTTCGAGGTTGGGATAGGCTAAATTCAATGTAGGCGAAGTTAAAATTATACAAGAATAAAATATTACGTGTACAATTTTAAAAAAAATGAATTAACAAAATTATGCAATTAAATCAAGAAACTAAAACTTACAATATTTAGATTCTATGCTTGGCTCCGCTGCAACTCCTTGATTATTATACCGTCAACTTAATCTTGAACATATAATTCTCCACATTCACAGTCCTTCAAGCATTCTAGAACCTCCAATATATCCTCTTTTAGTCTTGATCATTCGTCCGATAAAATCCTGCCACAAACAAAATGCACCCTTGGATGCACTTTAAATATGGGAGGTATTAGTAGACCACGTGCAACTTTTGCTCTTAAAGACGTTATGCAATTCAAACGTCTCTTAGAGACATTATGAAAATCGAATATATCTGAGCGACGTTTGAATTTGACGATGGGAAGGGACAAGTGGCAAGCATGTCACGCAAAAGCAGGCTAGTTTCTTGCTAGTGCTTGCTGGCATTTTTAATGCTAGTATATACTAGTTTTTTATGTTTTGAAATTTGTTGTATTTAACGAACTTCACAAGCTATTCACGAGTTGTCTCGTATTTTGATTTACGATGCTCGTGGGCTGGTTAGGGCTCGAGTCAAATCTCATTTTCGAGACTCGGCTCGAGCTTCGACTCAAACATTTTTTCGAATTGAGTCACGGGCCGTCAAAGTTGACGGTTCATTTGCCACCACTACTCTTATGTGCTCTTTTTGATTTTGAATTTTTTCCAAGGAATTTTGAAGCAGAGGTTCCAAACCTTCAAAAATGTGTTGTACGTTCCTAAACTCTATAATCATAATAGCTAGGTCTAAAATCTTTCAATAAATGTAAAGCAAAACAACCTCAAGCGGTTTATATCAAAGTCGGTTAATCAAAAATCAAACATCTAACCTTAATTTAATCAATTTAATGTAGAGTAAGGTGGTCTTTTAACATATTCTCATTTAAAACAAAAATAAAATAAAATGATATTTTAACATTTTTGACCAAAATTTATTGAAAAGACCACAATAACCTTAGTTTTATCACAATATATACAATTAAATTAAATTAATAAACAAATAAAATAGAAAGAGAAAATAAAAAAATTCTTCATCTTATTCCCCAATCCACCCCACCCCACTCCTCACATCCCCCTCCTTCCCCTCCATGGCCTACACCACCTCTCTCCTTCATTGCAACTTAAAATATAGCATATCCCAAAACCTCCACCAATGGTTTTTCCATCACCGAATTGAAATGAGGACTCGACGATTAGATGGAGAGATTATTCTTACTCTGGCCCAAGTTTAGTGGTGACGGTGGAAGAAGAAGATGAACATTTTCATGCTTTTTTTTTTTTGTCTTTTTGAGTAGAAAAAATCATTTAAAGAAATTGTCCTTTCAAATAAAAAAATAAAGGCAATTGCATTGCAACAAAACTAACAGTTCCAACGAGGACCATTTTCTTCAAAAGTTTAAAGATTTGGGACCACTCGTATCACATTTGCAAGGTTTGAACCGAAAAGCACAATTTGAACAAAGGTTTGGAGCTATTTGCGTCAATTTCTCTAAAAAATTGCAGAGAAGTATAGGCACATTTGAGTCGGGTGACCTTTTTGGGTGTCCAGAAAGTAAAACACCTATGCTTTCATTCTCCAAAATTAACTGATAGTTAGAACCTAATTCCGTTCTCCCTCATGAAACCGTGACAAAATCTGCAATCCTGAATCCTCAGGGGCGATTATCCATATAAAAAATTCCCTTTTTCTTATTGACTATATTTTCCCTAACTTTCTATAGCTGCAGGACTGATAAACTGTGCTAAATTTCTTGATCTTCTGCTTTAATATTGTTTGTTTGTTCAAGAAGGATGGGTGTGGGTTTATCTGTGCTTATAGGTTTAAAGGCGGCAACTTTATTCATGGTTTTTACATATCTTAGAAATCTTGGTTTCATGTTGCTAGCAATTCCAGTTTTATATGCATCTTTGGTGTCTTTCTTGGTTGCAATTGCTGCACATCCATCCATTAATCTGCCAATACTTTTGGGAAAAGGCACAGATGGGAGATTTCCCATTTGGTCATTGATTATGTTCAGTCCATATCTATATTTTGTGAGACTATTTTCTGCTTTGAGAAGGTTGAGTAGTGGGGAAGCTCCTTATAATGAGTTTTCTGAAGGATTATATGTTGGAGGGTGGCCTTATTCGCGGGACAAATTGCCACCTGGTAACCCGGCCATCATCGACTGCACTTGTGAGTTACCCAGGAAAATGGAGCTTTCGGGACATGCTTATTTGTGCATTCCTACATGGGACACGAGATCACCTCAGCCGGCTGAGATTGAGTCTGCTGTGAAGTGGGCTTGTAGAAAGAGAGCTCAGAAGATTCCGGTATTCGTCCACTGTGCATATGGTATGATTCGAACTCCATAATCTTATGATGATTGTTCTTATTTAGTTAATGGTCCAAATATGGTTTAGCCTTAAATAATAATGGTGTTTATGTAAGTTTCAGCTGTATTGTGGTTAATTTCAAGTCATGGAATGCATGATATATTCCGGTATCATTCACGAGCTTCACACCTGATATACTTAATAGATTGTGTATTTCTTGTCAAATGGGGCTGAAACTTGGACATTTGCTAAAAAGTACATTTTTTAATATGGAATGAAGTTGTAAATATAATTCTCCTGCATATATTACTGTGTAAATGAAGCACCCAAGATTTGGAACACAAAAACACACTCCCTATATTTCCTTACAAGTGGGACTCCTCACTCAAAGGCTTAATTTTCTAAAAAATTTCCATATGCGAATAGTGTGATCGTCCTAGTCAAATATTCCCTAGGATAAAAAAAGCTGGAGTAACATTTTTTCCAGCTGTCTTCTAGAGCAAGCAGTTGCTAGAAAATGTCATTCCCCGGTGAAACATTGAAATGCCACCTTTTGATAGAGGTGGCAACGAGCCGAGCCGCTTTGCCCGAGCCGAGCCCGACCAAAAAATGAGGCTCAGCCCGAGCTTTTGGCCCGAGCCTTAGCTGGATTTTTTGGGTTTTTCTTAGCTGCCTTCAAAAAAAAAATTTTTTTTTTTTTTTTTTTAATAGAAGGCTCGCCCGGCCCGGGCTCGAGCCAACTCCCCAAAGTGGGGCTCGGCCCGAGCCTGAGCCGGGCCCGGCTCGGGCTTTTTCCGAGCTCCGAGCTTTTTTGCCACCGCTACCTTTTGAGCCAAAGTATAGACCGAAGCAACAGTTTTTTTCCGCTTTGGATATTACTATCCTCTTTCTTATCCATGGGATGGCAATTTCTTTTCATTAATGGCATTTGTGTCTACCTAGTGCATGTTTGGGAAGTGATTATAGTTTAATCGCTTTTGGTTAAACATATTTTTTACGTCCACATTTCATGGGACTTACAACTACCGCCCACTTATTATCCACACATTCTTTAGTACCCACATCTTAATTTAATCACTTAGTGTACATGCACTTGGCTAGCAATTTATTCTTATCCCCTCTCTTCTCTGTGCCCCATTGTTGTGTTGGAAAGTCGAGCTCAGATATCGTATGTTCACAGTCAAAGATAGAATCCTTGTTCCATGCATCACTTAAATATACTTGTTATATTGCTCCATAGTGAAGTTTGTTTGTTTTTAACATTGTTACTTATGCTGTTGTGAAGGGCTAATGATGGTTAATTTGAATTGCTTCTTTCTTGATATCACAATTCACGACTCCTTGTAGTTAGTTAATTAAAAGACACACAAGAGTTGCTGAGTTTATTGTTGAGAATTCCCAAATGATTGAGAATATGTCTTATCCCCTGTTTGAAGGCCGTTATTTGTAAACTCTTTTTTTTACATACTCATTTTCAATCACACATTTACACAATAAAATATTTTGCACTTAAATCCAAAACTTTTACCACTTTTTAACCACACATTCTCCTAAAAATCACTATTCAAAACATTGGTTTTCCTAAATAATGGCATCAAACATGGGCTTAGTTTATTGTTGTTGCCGTCATCTTTGTCTGAGGGGGACAATAATATTTGTTTCCTCTTGAATATAATTTGCAAATACTCTTAGTTATAATCATGTGAATGAATTGAGTATGAACTAAAATCCGAATGTTAATAAGATATTTTCATATCCTTAAAACATTTTCATATCCTTATTGTTTTTTAGAGTAGGTTCATACATTTTGTCGCGTTCCATTCAAACCCTGCCAAATAAATATTTACATGTGTTTCTCGTAGTGTATATTGCTTATGCTCAAGGGCTGACACTTCAGAATGGAATTCAGTTAAACGGAAAACTTCTGTGACTATTCACTGCAAAGATCAGCAAGCTTAATCATTTTTTAGTTTTAATTATCAAGTGAAGGAAGATCTTTACGAATTGATTCAATGACTGATTTCTTCAAATTCAAAATTTTTAGCTTTAAAATAAACACTCAAGATATGCTTAAATATAATATAAGCTGCATTTACCCATTTTGCTCCATTAGTTGTTGCGACTGACTTATTTAGCTTAGCATTTGCCTCATTCACTGCTAATAAGAATTCAAAAATGTATTTGAGTTGTTTCTAAATGATCTAACATTTATGACTTGGGTATGAGATTGCCATGCGTTTTGGTTTTAAGAGAATTGATATCTTACAAAGTCAATCCATCTCGTGTTATTACGTTTGAATTTGCCAATGAGGTTAAGTAGGAGGACTTTAGGAGGGGAAAGGTAGAGGAGAGGAAGTGACCACGAGACAAGTTGACTTAATCCTTTCCCCACCTTATCCTCCGAATTCTGGAGGGTTTGGAGGAAGGGTTCAGTGGTCAAAGGCTAAATGCCTAGAACCCAAAATTTACACTAACTAAAATTAATGTTATTGGGGATAAAAAGGATAGGTATAGGGGTGTCAAAATGTATCATCCAGTCCTCACAGCCAAGCCTTGCTAATCCGAATCCATGTGTGCATATTCCTTTCCGAAAAAAAATAAAAAAAAATGGAAAAGGTCTATGCAAAGTTGTGCATAAAAAATATATGGGCTCTTGGACCTGCACACACGCCATTCCATGGGAGGCTCAATATAGTCTACCTCAAAACCGGGCTGGTTTAATCTAGATAGGTACATATTGCCCCTCCCTCCTCCCCTGCCTATTCCCTCCTACCAAACAATTGAGAGAAGTGAGACGCTCTTCACTTTGCTATTTAAAACCCCCGACCCTGTCCCATTCTTTTCCTTCCTCTCCACAAACTAAATTGGTACTTCTCACTTGTACACGTTACTGAATTGCTCCGTAATTTTGCACAAACTGCTCTGCTTCTGAACTTTAAACATTTTCTTGATTCTATTTGCCCATGTCTGCTGGAATAAAACACTATAATTCAGTTGTTCCTAATCATTGCATTGAAACGTTCCTAGGTCATGGCCGAAGTGTTGCAGTGATGTGTGCACTGTTGGTAGCTCTTGGCTTGGCAGAAGATTGGAAAAATGCTGAAAAGTTAATCCGAGAAAAAAGGCCTTATATTCGTATGAATGCTCTTCATCGTAAAGCCTTGGAAGAATGGTCGAAACACCGGTTATCTTCTCCCACCAAAAACCAAGAAGTCGGTGTAAGCTCTGTAATTTTTGAGTGATCTCTGGATGCTCTTAACAAATATTGTTGGAAACTCTATTGTATTTGGACCGTCAATTGTAAGGATCTCATTGTTGACATTTATTTCCTTGTATAAGATGGATGTAGAATAAATGGTTACAATATCCAAACCATTAGAGCACTTGATATTTACACTATTCACGTTTCATCTAAAACACGCGGTTTTGGATTCTCTCTCCATTGGTTGGACAGTAGGTGCGATGTTTTACTTCAAGGGCGAGGTATCTTGTTCAAGTCCAGGCCATTGCATCATTGTTAATTTCAGAAAAGCAATTAATTCACCGCATTTTGCTCAGTTTTTCTCTCTCACACCGGTGATATTTTGCCCCGTTTGAGAAAAACCCCTACACAATTCTAATATCTGAGGAAATTAGATTATATTTTGATCGAGCAGTTTGGCCATCAGATTGACGGAGTAAGGGTAATTTCATTAGAAATTTGTGGAAATTACGCATTCGTTCTTAATTCAAAAATGAGCCATTTTTAATGTAGTTTCATGGTGTTGAGGATGATTGTCAAAGAGAATGTGATTTCTGAAACACAATTTTTTGATAGACTTCGCTATATGTACACTTTGGTGTATAGAATGTTTGACAGATAACAATTTTACAAAATGGAAAAACAGTTTGACAAAATTTTTGTTTGGTTATTTTTTTTTGGAACATAGCATTTCTCGTAATAGTGTCCATAATAGATTCAATAGGGGGGCTCCCTTATGGATTGTGCTATGTACCCATAGCACAATCCCTTTTTTTTTCTCTTTCCATATGTCAAGCTTTTTGTACACTAGCTTAATCCTTCCGATCATGCTTGGTGTACAATTTTTTTAGAGCAATGCTTGATGTACACACTTGGATGTACATCATGCATTACACTCCTCTCACAATGATGGAGGGCCCGCAATTTAAAAAATCACGGACCCCACACTCCATTGTGAGAGGAGTGTAAGTCTTAATGTACACAAAAGTGTACATTAAAACTTATTCATCTTTTTAACAACATTGTTGACAACATGCCACATAACATGTTATCATTGGAGAATTTTAAAAACAATTTATCTTTCCAACCAACACTTTTTTGACACACAACATTGTCAAAAATCATTGTACAAGTGGCATTGTCCTAAGAGTTTTGCTACACGAACATAATACTTGACATAGGGGATGACACCCTACACACACATGGGGAGGTCAACATTATTTAATTCAGATCGGGACCCACATGCAATGTGAGAGGTCGATCAACCCCTATGTCAAGCATTATGTTCATTTAGCTTAATTCTTGTCCTAATCCTTCAGATATAGATTTCATATGATACTGGTTCGATTTGAAAATTTTAAGTGGTATATACATATATATACCCTCAGAATTCATTTAAATAAAAGGTGGAGATCAGTAACAAAGTGAAAAGGTTCATACACGGTCGTGTCGAGAACACACAACTATTTAAAATTATACTTGTATTTATAGGTAAATTTACTTTTTCGAACAATTCTAGTTAGTAAATCTTGAGATAATGAGTTTAGAATGATAGCTGTGAAAAAGCTTTCCAAACTTCCTTGATTCAACATTTGGTCTTTTGGGCAAACTATGATGGATTACACATGTTGATCTAAAAATTTCAAGTTGAGACAAAACTATCAATTATCAAACCTAGGACTACTTCAACTTTTCATCACTATCAATACAATAACGCTATTAAATACACAATTACAAATACATCACGTGCCAGACATGCTTTTTAGGTCCCTTGCAGCTGAATGTATGAATAAACTTGTCCTTTAAAATTAAAAAAACCAGTTAAATACGAGTTTGTATTCAATGACACATAACCTATTGACAGTCGAAGGAAGAAATACCATAACTTTTTGAGTCTTTGACTGAAAACTGTGCACCATAATCCCATCTTGAAAGTCTAGCCAAAAAATCAACCTCTAAACGCTCATATTCGCCCTCGCCCTGTAGCATTTCAGAGTTGCATGCATGTAATCTAGCATTGGTCGTCAATATTTCCATTGCAAGAGAAAATTTGATCTGGGCTGCCATTTTTCTGAGTTTGGATACCAACAATTGGCTCAGAGAAGTTCAGTGGATTCCTATTTTTACTTTCAGAATCAAGAACGAACCACAGATCATCAGGTGAACTCCTTGACCAATCATACATAATAGAATGATGAACATACGGAACAAAATTCGTTTTCTGGAGGATATGAGACATAAAATCCAAGAAAGCCTGGACCTAATTGTGCAGGCGGTCATCTGCGGGCGCTGATCCGCATATTTCTTAATAAGCCAATCAGACCCTATCAATTCGCAGAAGGAAAGAAGAAGTCGGAGCCAGTTATTCCCATCTCTACCTTAGCATAGTCAGAATGTGGATAGACAGTATGGAGCAAGAAAACGGCGTTAGAGCTACCTGAATCAAAGTTCTACTTGCTTATCTCTCTTGAGCAACTGGACAAGAGGACAATTAAAAGAGATAGAGAAAGAAGTTGAGTGGAACCTTTCCGGAGGGGTAAGCATGGGCGTTAGACAGACAGAAGAAGAGAATTTCTTCCAAATCCATGCGTTCTTCAATTTCATCTTCCACAATAAGAGCTGATAGAAGACTGATAAAGTGGAGTATGTCCTTCTGTATCTAGGCTTCCAAACAAACAGGAATCCTGCAGTTGCTGGACAAATTCAAAAAATATTAATCTAATTGAGGACTAGTTCAACTTTTTCATCAATTCAAACACATTCACACTATCAAATACATAATTGCAAGTACATCACGTGTGATTCACGTGCAATTTTGGTTCTATTAAATACAAAATTACAAACACATCATGTGTTCCACACATACAATTTGGTGCGTGCAGCCGATTTTGGGTGTGTGTTTGTAGTTAGAATTATATGCAGCGAATTCTGTTCCTAACCTGTGATCTTAGTGATTTGATGTTGTGTTGTGTTTAATTACTTTATTTTGATAATGAGGTTAAGTTGCATGTTGAATGATCTTTGGAACTCAGATAATTTAGTCAGTGTTTGCCCAAGCTTAAAAAAATTACTTTTTAACCAATAAGTATGTGTAAGAATAAATAATTTTTTGTTGTTTAATGTTAAATATAACTAAGTTATTTGGAAAGTAACTCTTACTCGCAATCAAAATAAGTACCTTAATTATGTAAGTAAGAAAAAAGTTACATATCTAGAAACAAAATGGAAAAATTACACATTTATATGCATGCCAGATTTGCTCAAGACTTGGTCCCAAATTGATCGGCTAAATTGGCATTCAAAGAAGAGGGAAGAGATTGGGGTGCAATGTCATTTCAGCTTTTACACACTGAGGAGAAAAAGGTCTAGGTCTTGTTGCCAAAATCCTTCTCTGATTAACAGAATGTTCTGTTAGTAAGGGGCCATCACGACCTTCTGATTAAGTAAACTCCATAAAATTTCACAATAAGTTAGCCACCAGAGTATTTAGAAAATCCACGTTTGCCTTTTCTACTTGTGATTCTCTCTGTTTCTGAGGATAGCTTCCTACTAAAAAATCTTCTGACCGGGAAAACCTTTGAACTAATAACATTTTATCCCCTTCTATAATATTCTCAAAGGATCCAATAGAATAGCCCAAAAGATATGACAATACTCCAGTCATAAAGGAGTCTCTAAATTTATATGAGAAATTTCTGCTTTATTGCACATGAATCAAATATTCAATAGTCTTGACCAATGAAACATAAACAAAGAAACAACCCAGCAAACGGGCACACCTCACATAAAAACTTAAATATTAAATCTGAGAAGCAGTAGCTTCACCAATGACACATTTGACCTATCTTAAAACTAAGTAAAATTACCTGTAAATATCTTGTTGATAATACTGTAAGTCCAGTCCAAAATTGCTTACCAAACATGCTGAAAGAGAAGAGGAAAGCTGGAAAAAGGGCAGTAGTTATACGAAAAATGAACCTAACTTGCCACATTAGTGCTGTAAACTTAACCTGTGAAAGAACTCCCTGCTGCTAAAGTCAACATGTGAAAGAACTCCCGCCTGCTAATACCATCCCAGGAAATCTAGAATGCCATAAAAGAGAAATGTTATGCTTCAATTAGTACTTAATAAGATGTCACTTGGTAAAACGCCTTCATGAATATTAAAACACATTCAAAGCTAGTGAGAATCATATGCTTGAAACAATTCTA